>PVKS010004991.1:0-15656 GCA_004027875.1 Aplodontia rufa
CTCACCCTTGTTTAAGGATTTAGGATATCATTGGTATTTTCTTCTGAATGGAGAACATCTTTGAGAATGTTCTGTAGTGCAGGACTTGTGTTCATGTATCTTGCTAGCTTGAGTTTATCGGTGAAGTATTTAATTTCCCCATCACATTTGAAGCTGAGTTTTGCAGGGTATATTATCTTTGAGTGGAAGTTGTTATTTTTTAATACTTGAAAGATATTGTTCCAAGTTCTTCTGACCTTCATTGTTTGCTCTGAAAAATCCATAGTGATCCGAATTGATTTGCCTCTGAATGTGATTTGGGGCTTTTCTCTAGCAACTTTTAGAATTCTCTCTTTAATTTCTCTGTTATTCATTTTGTATATGATACGTCTTGGTGAGTTTCTCAATTTATTAGGTCTATTTGGTGTTCTATAAACATCTTAGATGGGATATTCTGGATCAATAGTAAAATAAGGGAAGTTCTCACTTATGATATCGCTTAAAAGGTTCTTGAAGCCTCTTGTTTGCTATTCGGAGTTTTCCTCCAGGCCAACGATTCTCAGATTATTATACCTCATCTCATCAAATATTACTTGGAAGTTCTGATTATGTAATATAAGCTGTTTATCTTGTTTATCTTCTTTGAATTATATATCGTTTAGCCTATCCTCGTTGTCCGGTACTCGTTCTTCAAGATCTACTAGTTTTTTGATAACCTGATTCAAGTTATAATTTGTCTTGCTTTTGTAAGCATGTTGTCCCTATCTTTTATGAAACTGGCTTAGATTTGGAACTCGATCCTTTTTACTTATCCTCTTATCTCATCATGAAAACAGTAAACCAACAAAACTATCCAAAATACAACTTTCTTATAGACCATTATATGCAAAGCCAAAAGAATAAAAAATTTGGAGCAATGAAGGGAATATACATCATAGTAATGTCAACAACTTCCAGGATGAGTACTAGAGGCATCAGTTCTTAGAAAGTCTCATGCCATTTCTGAACTAAGCCTTCATTTACCCAGAAAAATCACTGAGCTGTCTTTTTTCTTCCCTGTATTCTCCCCTTAAAAAGGAGGAAAGTTTCTCCTACATTTTGAATCTGTTTTAGTTTTCTACAGACTGTGCCTTCAAGGTCAGTTGCAGAACTTTTTTCACTTCAAAACTTTGTCTCATCAGTAAATTCAGTCAAGAGAGTTCAGTTGACAGCAGTGGGAATAATGAAAAGAGGTCAGATTCTGGGTATATTTTGAAAGTAGGTTCAACAGGTTTTGTTCATGTCTTAGATAAGGGGTATGAGAGAATTGAAGGAATCAAAGATACTCCAAGGTTTCCAGCCCAAGAAACTGAAGAGATCAATCAGCATTAATCAAAAAGAGGAAGCTGCAAAAAATCAAGTTATGTATGAGAGGTCCAGAAGTTCCATTTCATCCATGTGGAATTTGAGGTGCCAGTTTTGTATCCAAGTGGAGATATCAAGTATGCAGTCAAATGGTTTGACATTTGGATTAGGGCTGTGTACATACAATCTTCTCCCATGATCTAACAGTAGGACACAGAATGCAACACAAACTTTTAATCTCTCATCAGCGGGAGAAAACCTAAGTTAGTTGCAGGTATTTTGTCCACTGTTTATATCTTAGAGTCAAGAGGAAACCTATGTATTGTTCCAAATAAGGCAGCAGATTCAACTCCTGAATCTTAATTTTACTTTCTTCTGACATCTACTAACATAACAAGTAAGGGAATTTTAAAAATAAATAAAATGGAAAAGAAACACATAGACCAACATGAAGAGGAAGAATTAGAGGATTGTAGAGAAAATAAAAGCAATATTATTTTGTGAATTAAAATTCAGATGTAAGAGTAGAAACTGCCTAACTGACCTGAGGAATCAAAGTGCAAATCTTAGAATAAACCAAATTTACTGTGTAGAAGCCTCCATACATAGGATGTGGCAGCATTTGGTGCCTCTGGAAAGGTTGAGGGTAGAGTCTACAATAAGAAAAACAAGTGAAAGCCAGATCCCCTTCCCCAACTAACAGCTAATTCACTGCCCTCCCCAACCAGCCCATGCAGGAAAGGGTAAACAGGGTCTTCGGACTGAAGGACAGCAGTCCTTGTTAGTGTAGATAGGTATGTTACTGAAAGTGATGGAGATGGAGACATTATACACCTGGGGGAAGGAAAGGATGCTTCTTCTTCCAGGAAGACTCAGCTCCAACCAGGTTCATGAATTGATTAGCAAGTGAGGGCTGCATTTCAGCTGTTTGCAACCTAGTGTCTGCAAGGAGAACTGAATTGTGAGTATCCCTGAGATGACCCGGATCACCCTGTAGTACAGTACAAAGCTCCATGCATGATCTTGGAATTTCAGTCACCCAACAAGTAACTGACATGTGAAGGATGCCTTAAATGTGGAAGATAGAGACTAAAGCAAATAGAAACAAACACACAAATCTTTGGAAGAAATGGAGTGTATCATAGAGAAGAAAAAAATGTTAATTAAATTAAATCAATACAATTAATCCCCTTACTCTGGTAGAAAACATATTTCCTCCATGAAACACAAACAGAATTCTATAAGAAAAAGAACATTCAGGAAACACAAACACAGTAGAAGAGTTGGAAAATAAATTTTTTAAACAGAAAAAAAGTATAACAAAAATGTAGGTAAGTGGGAAAGAAAAGATAAGGAAATTAGAAAACCAGTACTAAAGATCTCACCTCAGAATATCAATTCCAAAAAGAGGTAATGGAGAAAGCATGAAGGAAACAAAATGAAATAATTCATGAAAGTTTCCTAGTTCAGAGTTGTATAAATTGCCCTAGTGAAAGGTCCCATCAACTCTACAGCCATACCACCCTGAATATGCCGAATCTGTCTGAAAGGTCCCATCAACTGCCTTGTATACAATGGATAAAAATAGACCTATGACAGGCTCCAGCACCAGAAGATAAGTACAAAGAAAACAAAAAGAAAAGATTCTATAATCTTCAAAAAGAGAGAGCTGGACAGCACAACTAAACATCAAGAGTAGGAATTACCTTGAGCTTCTCAATGACACTGGAAGCAATAAAATAGTAAGGTCACCTCCCTTCCACGTTTTTAAGGAAGCTGACATTGGATATGATTATGCTGATATCATCTTTTAAGCCTTCAGGTATAATGTTGGTGAGCCCAACTTACTTTCTAATCCATACTTGGTCTTGTCCCGATGGTATCAAGATCCTAACTGCTAAATTCCTGGATCATTTTACCCCACAGAGATATTCTTTGACCTCGTGCTGGAACACCAGAGGAAAGCCATGATGAAATCCAAAGTGGAAAATACAGAGAATTCTGTGCCTTGTACTGTAGTTCTGTGGCACTCTCGGTACCCAGTCCATACTACAGCCTGCCAGAGGCTGACTGCTGTAAATTCTGTCTCCGCACTCACACATTTTTCCAGAATGGACTCTGGAACCTGTCAAAGAAGCAGAAACTGACAGGAGCTCAAAGGCTCTGTTTTGCTGACCTTTCTGTGGCCCTCTTGCCATTCCACGCACAGGGGTGCCCACCCACATGACTCACTCTCCACTGGGTAGCAGCAACCTGACTTCTTCATGAAAAGGTCAATCATGCCAGTTAGTACTGGGAGTGTGTTTTGTCCCTTGTCACTTGTTACCGGTGTCCAAATGAGCATATAGTGCCTGAAGTTGTTTTCTACTTGAGTAATGATGGCTAACAACCAGAAAGCATTGACTATGGGCCAGACCTTATTCTGAAATCTTTACAAATGTAACCTTACCTCCTTGCCAGAGATATTGCAGATCATAATAAACATATGATTATCAGTGGGGACTTCCCCATGTACATACCCCTTGGTCTTTACCAGAAGTAGCACCTTTTGCTAACTCTGTCACCTTCCTTCTAGAGAAGGTGATGGCTGGGTGCAGATCTTTCCCTCATCAGGTTTTCTAAAGGTCAATCAGGGAAAGAAATGAACACTGATAATTAAAAATATTATCTGTTGATTTCACTTCTCTTTTGTCATCTCCATATTTCTTTGCTTATGTTCGATTTTCTAACTACAACATGTTGCAACCCCTCTTAAAACCTCCCCATGGGGATTAAATTTCAACATGAGTTTTGGTGGAGACATTCAAACTATAGCACATGTCACGTTCTTCTGTCATCGAGAGGAGGACAGACACCAGTAAAAGGCTAGCCCCTGGAGAGTTAGTTCACTGACCAAACAGAATCAAAGGCTTTGCCCCAACCAGCAAATGGGAAATGTATTTTGAGACCCCTGGTTCTGGTGCAATGTCATATGAAGTGAATTACCAGGGCTCAGAGTCTGGATGTGAAAGAAACCGCGGTGGAGTCTGTTGGAACAGCAGCCGAACCCCAGCCAACCCGAATAGTTGAGAAGTTGTTCTGCAAGCAGTCCAAATGCATCTCTTGTTTCTGAGTTGTGCCTGCATGCTTCAACCACACAACAATGCCAGGTAAACAGGAAAATGGCAAAAGCTTTCTCAGTTCAAATCAGCTCTGGGAACTCAAGATCTTTCTGGAAAATCTGCTGAGTTGGGTGTGCACACAGGTATTTCAGAATTCATCCGGCTCTAATTAAAACTCATATTTCCAGTCTGTGTTCGCCCAAACAATGTGGAGTCAAACCACAAGAAAATCTGTTATCACTCAAATTGGTACATATTTTTCATACAACTGAAATGTTATATAAAATCATGAACTGTTCAATATAAAAGTAAAAATTGAATGCAGACACCAGTTCCCATGCTACCTATGTCTCGCCTTCCAGGAGATGTGAGCTGTGGGTCACAGCTGCACGCTGAGGGCACCAGCCTGAACATCAAAGCCTCTAATGCTGGAGGAAGCGTTCGTGTCAGCCCAGTCCGCAGACTGCTGGTGTGCCCTCCCCATGTCCTCGTTCACTCCAGCGTTGTAAAAAGTTATGTGTTTCAATGACGTTTTAAAGTGCTCTGTGCAATTAAGTTTTAAAGCAAGGGGGCTGGTTTTCCTTTGCTGTATATATGAAACTCACAATAAATTTAAAGTCTTTGGCTATATTTGGGGGAGGGGAGGATTAAAAAGAGGAAAATTTCTGAGAGGAAAAAACACATCAAAAAGCTAAACCTGAGGTGTTTTTCCCCCTTATAATATTAAAAATTTCTTTATAGTTGGAAAAAAGTGAATAGATCAAAAAACAGCCAAAAAAAAATCGTACACCAATTCCATGTTCACTTGTGTCCAATTTGCATCTCACTTTCCTAAGGAAATCAATGCTTTTAAGAATAATTATCACAAAAGATTACAAACTACCTTCACCCAGATCCGTGTGTTAGCAATTTGAAGGCATGTGCTATTCTCTGTCTCTTAGCTGCCCACCAAATTCAGGATTTTATACAAAATTTCTATTTATGTGGATGTTTCTGTTAGTTTTAAAGCATTCCATGGAGTGCCCTAGATTTCTTGTGAAGCTCTTGGAAAAATAAAAGCATATTCCAGAGCCCGATTCCAAACCAAGACACATATATAGTACATATTGTTCAGATGGTGGTTTGGGATAGTAGCATATCCTTATTCAATTTGTAAAACACCATTGCATGCATAGCCTCTAGGTGCAGAGCAAAGATTAACATTTCATTGACAAGGACATAAAACTCAGGAAAAACAATGAATTTATATTTAGCAGAAAAACCAAGAGAGGATCCTGGGAGTGCTTCTCAAATATCAAGTTATTCATTCCCAGAGCACACAGAAAATTCTACACTTCCAGCTCCATACCCTTGATTGAGAATGTTCCTGGCTAAGTAAAATTGGCAGAGCAGACTGTATTCACCAGTAAAGAATAAATCACAGTGCCTGGCACATAGTAAACTTGGTAGCTAATAAAATCATTTCACATTATGCAAACATTAAGTAACCTGTGGGCTTGATGCCATTGAGACACTAAGTGAAGCTGAAGGAAGTGACTCTTGCTACCCTCCTCAGGTACCATGCTAAGGCACACACTTCCTCCTCCTCCTCTTCCTCTTCTTCAAGAGTCGAGTAGTTTTACAATCATAAATGTGTATAAAGTAACAATATGATATGCATTTGATCATAAAACCATAATTACCCCCACATTGCCCATACCCCAGTCTCTTGCTTCTTCTACATTGTGCCCCTAACAAATATAATTGACTATACATATATGTATATGACTGTAAATTTTATAGAATTAAATGATTGCGTACATAATATTTGACTTCTCAGGGGGGTAAAGAGTATGTTATATTGTTGATTGTCTCCCTAGATCCCTCCCTATCTTCCTTCTCTCACCCATCCCCCTGCCTCTCCCTCCCCCCGCCTCTCCCTCCCCCCTGTCCCCTACATGTCTATGGTTCCTCTAGATTTTGTGTTGCTATGCCCTTGGTGGGTCCAAAAATGAGTTTGATTACCTTTCACCTAAGCCTGGGTTTAGCTTCAGCCTCTGAAAATGAGAGAAAACATTCAACCCTTAACTATCTGGGTTTGGCTAACTTCGTTTAGCATGATTTCTTCCATTGCCATCCATTTACCTTCAAAGACCACAATATCATCGTTTCTTATAGCTGAGTAGAACTCCATTGGCACACTTCCTTCTTATGTCTACTTCTTTTCTGCTATGTTTGCATTCACCAATACTTTAGGCCTTTAAAATAGTGGACTGCTGAGCTCCATTGGTTTAGATTTTAGGCTAAAAAATTCACTAACCATCATATAGGCTATAGAATGAAGCCTCATGGTAAATGCAAGAAACTTAAGCAAAATAAATCCCCCAAAGACCAGTAGTCCTCTTAGTACATTTGGGACTAGAAGTTTGTCAGGTAAAAGGAAAATTCACTTTTGAGTCTTAGAAAGGGTACCTGCTATCAATATTAAGCATTTTCTTCTAACATGAAGCACGTGAATGCTCAGAGATGCTCTCTTCAACACCATTACTTGGCTGACTCCTGGAATAGTCAACCTGATGCAGGCCTCCAGGCTCACAGTTGTTTATGTAGTATGAAATTATGTCACTGGCATCAAGGTTCTGGGAATGAAGATAACTACTCTTAGAATGCCCAAAGAGGATCATAGAATAACAATCTGATCTGAGGAAGTATAGGCAAAATGTATATTTGGTTTTGACAGGCATCAAATCAAGGGGTTCCTTTCCAAGGGAGCAGGGCAGCAACAGCTGATGCCCAGAGAAGCCTAGGTCACTGTAACCCAAGGAGGGCCACTACTGGAGCAAGTGTAGACAGGAGTTAGACTCAGGGCCAAAATTCCTCCTTCCTCCTTCCTCCCAAACTAACTAGAGCTGGTCTTCAGAAAAATCAATGCCAGATCCAGACTTTGGAACTGATGAAACAGTCACCATGAGAACAAATACCATGTGTGGAGCACTTGCTTGGTATTGGGCACTGGGCTTTACTGTTCAAATGCATAATCTGCATGAACCCAAGTGGCCCCCTGATCCAGTCCTGAAGTGGAAACGCAGAAGAAACAAAAACCTGGCATTCAAGTAGCAGCTGAAAATAATGTTAATCCTAGTTTTGCTTGTTCTTGAAAAGAGAACACAGGATGATGTGCTGTTAAAATTCTTGAAAATTTTTATATGTATATGTACTGAGTTTATCTCTCTTACCCCAGAACTGATCCCAAAATAGCATCTCTACTCCAAGTCCCTCGAATTCTGTCTTCAAAATAGGGTGGAAGCTCTTCCCTCCCTCCCTTTTTCTCCTCTCCTTCCCCATCTGTTGTTCTTTTCTCTTCCATAAGGACAGCTGTACCCTTTGCAGTGCGGATTCTCCAAGCCTGGGCTTCCCATCCTTCCCTCTAACAGCACTGCAAGCTTGGATCAGCATACAGCTCAGGGATCTCTCAGACAAAGCAGGAAGGGGGATGAATGAATGGTGTAGATGCAAAGAGGATGTGAATACAGGTTTTTAAACATGTACTAATGGTGTCGATTATCTCATTTACCTTCTCGATGACCCTCAGAGATAGACAATCCCATTAAATATCTGAGCAGGTCTGGTTAAGAGGTTAATAACTGCTCCATCAGAAGAACAGCTAGGATATAGTTGCAAGATGCCTTGACCTCAAAACCCACACTACTACTACTACTGTTGGACATGGATTCTAGAAAGAAGGTGAATCATCTTGTTCCCTTCTAAGATAGCTAGGGTTTGTAACCAGGACTCTGTTTCATTCTTCCTAGATTTAAAAAACAATAAAACTCTCTAGGAGAGACTAGAGATCAGAGTAGAAGCAAGGTGGTCTGGCCCTGTAAGGTAGACTTTAGGTGGAACTGCTGTAACTAGCAATCTGTTTTCCTCCAGTTAAATGAACAACAAATAAAGTGCAATTGGAGAACAAATTATTATAGTTTGGATACGAGATGTCCCCTGAAAGCTCATGATCAGATTATGATCTATGGCTTAATCAATGAATAGATCCACTTGGGCTAATAATTTGAAAGGATTATTGTACTGGGTGGTTACTATAAACAGACTGGGGCATGCCTTTGAGGTTCTTATTTTGTCCTTAGTGCCTTTGTCCTTTCTCTTTCTCCTTCATGGCTGTCATGACCTGAGAAGCTTTCATGTGTCACACCCTTCCACCATGATGTTCTCTGCCTCATCTCTGACCTAGAGCAATGGAGTGAGCAGACATGGACTTAACCTCTGAAACCATAAATTCTTCCTCCTCACAGCTGTTCTTGTCAAATATTTACATCACAGGGACAAAAACCTGACTAACATACAGATTATTTCTACATCCTATTTACTTACGAAAATCAATCATTTAGTGTAACATGAGACCCTTTAATCCAGGTCGCAGAAAAGTCTGCAGGTAGCTGGGGTTCACTGTGATAACTTGGCTACAATAATAAAATTAATGTAGTAATAAATATTATCAATTAAAATGATTTTCAGAAGAAGTAGTCTAAAGTTTGTATAATTGTATCTGCTTTAAACACTTTAAGGCAAGGTGAGGTATAAACCAGTAGATTGATGAAAATACCAAACCAAAATTCACAAGTTAAAAGTTGCAAGCTAGGGCTGGAGTGGTGGCTCAGCAGGTACAGCGCTGGCCTGGCATGTGCAAGGACACAGATATGAATCCCAGCACCATGTACACAATGAAGTGTTGGAGCAACAAAGACTACATGAAAAACTAAATAAAACTGATTCTCATTTTCCCTATCTTTCACTGTCACTCTCTCTTAAAAAAAAAGTTACAAGTTAGGGAGAGATTTAAGGGCAAATTTCTGTACAAGAATATCTTAGTCATGTGAAAGGGTAACCAAGGAGAGTTGACTTCTCTGTTCTTCCCACTACTATTGCCTCTTTGTGAAGAGAAAATATATGTGTGTTTATGTGTGTGTACATGTTGCATGTGTGTGTGTGTGTGTGTATTGCATAACACCCTTATTTGGACCTACATTCCCATAGACACCACCCTGAACTTTGTCAGCCTTCAAAGCAACTTTATGAAATCTGAAACTTCAAATACTCCGTTCTCAGACTACAATTTACCTTCTTCGCATGCTAAACTAAAACTGATTTCCTGCTTTATTGAAGTATCTCTTCCTAATTTTTTCAGATTATCAGTCGCCTCACATTTACTTTTTTTTTCTGCCTAGCTCAGACCATATGGCTGTTCAAAAGAATTAGAATCCTATAATCTATTTCCTCAGTCCTACACCAAGATTGTTGAATGATGTGAAGAAAACAATGCAAAATTCACTCAGAATGAGCTCCCCTAAACTGCCCTGGTTCCCTTGCTTAGAATAAAATATAGTTGTCCTGCAGTATCCACAGAGAATTGGTTTAAGACGCCCAGTGGATGTTGAAATTCACAGTTGCTCAAGTACCATATGCAAACGATATACTATATGCCTGTAACCTACACACATCCTTTACTATATCTTAAGCCATATCTGGATTATTTATAATATCTAATACAATATAAATATTATGTAAGTAGTAGTTACATAGTTTAGAGAATGATGACAAGAAAAAAAATCTGCACATGTTCAGTACAGATGCTTTTCTTTTCCAAATATTTTTTTGATTTGCTGTTAGTTGACTGTGGATGTAGAACCCATGGACACACAGGGCTATTTCTTTCTATTGAATCTCAGAAAACTGTTCAAGTTTTATTCTCTTTGTTTCTTTGGGTTTATTGGTAACTTTTCACAATTTAGAAAATGACATTAGATACAGCATGAATGATTAATAGAGGCAATTTATTGCATAAAACAGGATATAAGGACTGTGAGACACTACGTTAGACTTTACGGGGTGGTGACAATAGCAGTAGACTGAATGACTGGAAAAATAGGTAGGCATTTTGGATCACAAGGATATGGTAATTAGTGGACAGAAGTAGGAGAAATGAAGGTGGAAGTGATTATGAAAAAGGATGATTTCTGGCTTGAACAATTAAGTGATGGTATCTACTGATAGTAATAGAGAAAAATACTGTAGAGAGATCCGTGTTTAGATAGAAAAAAAATTAAATTCCATTTGGAGTATGTCGGGTTTGAGATGGCTGTGAGACTTGCAAGTGGAAGTGTCTAGAGGGCATAGGATGTGAAGTGTGTCATTCCAAAGAAAGTTCTGAGGCAGGGAAGTAAATTTAGAAGACAGGTCCATACAAATGATATTTGAATTTGGGCAGTAAAAGAAATTATCTATGGAGAGAGAACAAAATGAAAAACAGAAGAGAAATTGTTCTGTGTTGCTTTAACAGTTCATGTGTGGGAGGAAGAGAAAAAGACAGCAACGAAGAGTGAGAAAAAGAGAGAAATGGATAGGAAGAAAACCCAGAGAGTACTATGTAAGATGCTAGTGGCAGGGCTGGGGATATCGGTGAGTGGTACAGCACATACTCAGCATGCATGAAGCCTGGATTTGTGTGCCAGTGTTGCGGAAGAATGTTTTAAACTCAGTGACAGAGAATATTTTAAAAAAGGAGAAAGCTAATCCGAGGGGAACCTCTGACTTCCACAAGAAGTCCAGTTAACTTGGGGTTTAAGTAAAGTGAAACATGGAACCATGGGGAACCCAAAGCAGGGAAACCATGGTCTGGCACCATTATTGGCTTGTTCTGCCATTACACTGCTGTTCTTGATTATTTGATGATGAACCCCTCCTAATTGTAAGACCATGTCTATCAAATAAAAAATAAAAAAGAAAGTAGATTAATGGTTCCCAAGAGCTGGGGAGAAAGGAGAATGGAGAGAGAGGCTGGTAATACATAAGGATTTTGTGGGGGTAGTGGTAATGAAAATATTCTGGAATTAGGTCATAGTAATAGTTATACAATCTTGAGAGTAAATGCTAAAAACTACTGACTTTGGTTAAAATTCACCTGAAAATGGTATTATGTGAACAATATCTTTAAAATTTTAATTTAAGGGCTGGAGTGGTGGCTTGGCGATTACAGTGCTTGCCTGGCATGTGCAAATATGTGGGTTCATACCCCGGCACCACATACACAACAAAATGTCCCAGGAGTGAAAGTCATATGAAAAACTAAATAAAGATTGCTCCTTCTCTCAAAAAAAAAAAAAAGGAGAAAAGCACTCCATTATACCAAATGCTATTAAGGGATCAAATAAGATAAAAACTCGGATAAAAACTCCTCTTAACAACATGGAAGTTACTGATGATCTCCCAGTGAACCATTTCAATGGAGAACTCAAGGCCAAAGCCAGCCTATAATGAATTGAATGGAATTTAAGACTGGAGATAGTAAATCCAGACAACTCTTAAAAGAAGCTTGAAGATGAAAGGAAGAAATGAAATGAAAGTGGTGTCCTTTTGGTTTTGTATTATTTTTTATTAAGAAATTTAATTGTACAATCAAAACTACATATAAAGTAACAATATGATATGCATACATACTTAAATCAGAATTACCCCCTAAATCCCTCCCTGTTCTCCCTTCCCCCACCCACACCCTCCTCCTTCCTCCCTGAAACATATCTGTGGTTGCCCTAGATTATGTGTTGCTATGCCTTTGTTGGGTCTAATGCATGAGATTGGCTACCTTTCACACAGGCCTGGGTTTAGCTCTAGCCTCCACAAATGAGTGAAAACATTCAACCCTTGACTCTCTGGGTTTGGCTAATTTTCTTCCATCACCATTCATTTACCTTCAAAGGCTGCAATTTCATTGTTTCTAATTGCTGAGTAGAACTCCATGGTATATATATAACACTGTTTTTGGATCAGTTCATCCAGTGAGGGGCATCTGGGTTGGTTCCATAATTTAGCTATTGTAGATTGAGCTGCTATGAACATAGATTTTGCTGTGTTGCTGTAAAGTGCTGATTCTGGAAACATACCCAGAAGAGGGATAGCTGGATCATAATGGTAGGTCCATCCCTAATTTTTTGAGGATTTTTCACACTGCTTTCCAGAGGGGCTGTACCAGTCTGCAGTGTGCTAGTGTTCCTATCTCCCCACAACCCCTCCAGCATCTGTTATGTTTATATTCTTCATTTTTGAAATGTGCATGGTGATGGAAAAGAGTCACTAGGAAGGGAGAGGTTAAAGATAAAGAAGAAAGGGAGTTCCGCTTGGTACTATAATGTCCTATGGAGAAAGAGACTGGATAGAGAATACAGGTTAAGAATGGCAGTTCTTGCATAAGAGAGAGACATCTGTTATAGCTGGAAGGAAGGAGAAAAAGATGTGCTAAAATGCTGGTAGTGTTGCAGTTTAAGTTAGAATAGCTCCTGCCCAGTGGCTTTCATCAAGTTTGAGAAGGAGCCCTTATAGGTCATCTGCTAAGGATAGTGTTTGGATGGAAGCATTAGAGACTGAAGAAGAGCAAAGAAGATTTGAAATAGACATTTAAAAGGGGGGAAAGTTGCCTAGTTAGAGAGAGACATATTTAGATTGCTAGGCTGTTATAAATCCCATTGCATGAATTTATAGTAGATTTATCTGCCTGTTGTTTAAATATTGCCCTCAGAAGGGCTCATTTTTTTGTGAAGACAAGAGGAAGACAGTGTTGGATTTATGGACCATAGTGCTTTTCCTGGGTAGATTTCCTAAGGAGATTTAAGAAACTTGGAAGGGAATTACTGCAGAGATGGACTATGGAAACTCAGCTGTTGTGGAAGAAACAAAGTTAGAAAGCTGTTAAAGTAAAAGCATAAATTGGCCAAAGTACATGGTTATGTTGAGAACAAACCAGAATGGTTGAATAGTTGAATCATAAAGGAAGACACTTTGCTCAGAGAGTTTGGAAGTAGACTGTTGGGTGTGATGAAAACTAAGGATGGAGGAGGGTATGATGAAGTTAAAGGGGTGGTAAAGATCAGTGACAATTAATTACTAGGTCAAGGAACAAAGAAGCCAGACATTCTTTGGTGTCCCGATTTGATCAAGATATTCTCATATACAGCATTCTAAATGTTTTACATTTTTCTTTTTTTTCTTCTTAAGAGAAAGAGGAATCAATTTTATTTATTTTTTCATCTGGTTTTAGTTCTTCAGGCTCTTAGTTGTCTATGTGATGCTGGGGCTTGAACCCAGGTCCTCACACATTCCAGGCACATACTCTACTGCTGAGCCACTGCTCCAACCCCTACATTTTCCTTTCTTATGTAATCCATTTTGTCCCATCATCCCAGATGTGGAACACTTATAAAAAGTTAAATTAAGCAACAAAGAGACCGCGTATGGCAACTTTGAAATAATTATTTAAATATTTATCATGTTTGAAGAATTGAAAACTTGGGACTTAGTAGATTAATTCTTTAATCTACCTGGAGTTGATGTTTATGTATAATGTTATTTTCTTCTATTTGGATTAGCAATAATTTTGGGTCGTTTTTTGAATAGTTACTTAGTCCTTAAATAGCCCTTGAATTCCTTACTTTCTCATTATTCTTATCTTTTATTAAATCCTTATCACATTTAGGATTAAGCAGTGCATCACCTTTTAGTCTCTTCTCTCTACAAACCATGGTCTATAAGTTACTGTCAAAGTTATTTGTCTAGAACATAAATATGACCATGTTGTTCTCCTGATTAAACTGCTTAAATCACTTCCTTTCATTACCTAGAGAGTAAAAGCCAAACTCCTACATATGACATGTTTAAGACACGTCACCATATTTTTCTTTATGATATTTCTTTGCTTTTCACATCATCTGCATTTTCTGGCATCTTCCATATCTACCCAACTGCTACTGTACAGAAAATACATTATCCAAAATAATCTTTTTTATCTTTTATCAGAACTATTAATAAGAATTGTAGTTGCTAGTTTTTAAAAGATGTAATTTGGAATTTACTCGGCATCTATTATATATTTTAGGTACTATAGGATATTAAAAGTTTCTTTAAGCATGTATCATCTAAAGAAGGACAGAAAACATGAGCTCAAATACCCATTAAAAGGGTGTAGCCACAGGGGTTTGAGTAAACTTAAGGAGAAATGACATTTTTGTTTGATAGAAATCAGTACTGACTTTGTGGAATTATCCATTCAAAGATGGATACAATTAACAAAGGGAAGTGAGTAGGTGGGCACCTTCGGTAGAGGGATGGCCTCAATAAAGACAAGATAAATGTGTGATGTTGCGGTACTGATGGAGTAGGAGAAAGATGAATGGCTGGAAAAGCAAACTGAGGCCTAAGTATACAAGTCCTCCAAGAATAGGTTAATTTTTGACATTGGGAGTCAATGACAGCCCTTATTAAGGATCTGAGTATAATTAGACGATATGATTATGTGGACTGGAATTCAGAGAGACTAAATCTAAGAAGATGCACTATATTCTAGGGGTGGTATGCTATTAGTTTCACTTGAGAGGTGGAAAAGCCAGAAGTGAAACAAGAGAAATTTCAGAAGCAGAACCCATTCTAGTAACACCCAAAGAAAACATCTAACTCAGCTCCAAAAAAAATTAAAAGGTAAGAATTACATGATGAATTCCTTCATCTGATTAAGCACCATATATATTTGCATTTGCCCAAGTGGAATTTCTGATACACTTTTTGGTGGCTTTTAAAATTACTTACTGTTTAAAATTATTTTCATAACCTAACATTATGTCTTTAGACTAATGGTTTTATTCTTGTTTCCCTTTTCCTCTGTTACATACGACAGCTGCTTCTGGATATGGTTGGGTCCCCTGATCAGGAGCTTCAGGAAGCTGCAGCCGGTTGCATATCTAACATCCGCAGGTTGGCTCTTGCTACAGAAAAGGCAAGATACACTTGAAATTTGAAGTGTTTCTTGCCATGACAAGCTACTAAATTTTACACGACTCAGGACATGTCACTCGCTTGGCCAGGATGCCAAAATTGGGAAACATTAAATAGCAAATATTTATAAACAGTCTAAAACATGGGTTATAAATTTAAATGTTACTTTTCATCTGAAAATTGCATGGGTACTTTTGTTCTATTTATTGTTTTAGGGATATGCCATCTAATGAAATATAAAGCAAATAAATGTGTGATGATTTTCCAAAAACTTGGAATATGTGTACGTAGTATATAAGTCAGGACTGGAGTGGTGGCTTGGTTATTACAGTGCTTGCCTGGCATGCACGAGTACGTGAGTTCAAACCTCAGCACCATGTACACAATGAAGTCTTGGAGCAACGAAAACCACATGAAAAACTA
>PVKS010004991.1:15756-88647 GCA_004027875.1 Aplodontia rufa
GTACAGCCCCTCTGGAAAGCAGTATGGAGAATCCTTAAAAAATTAGGGATGACTCCACCATACGACCCTGCTATTCCACTCCTGGGTATCTTTCCAGGGGACTTAGAATCAGCACATTACAGTGACACAGCAATATCAATGTTCATAGCAGCACAATTTACCATTGCTAGGCTATGGAAACAACCCTGGTGTCCCTCACTGGAAGAATGGATCCAAAAACTATGGTACATTTATACCATGTAATATTACACAGCAATTAGAAACAATGACATTGCAGCCTTCGAGGGTAAATGGATGGTTATGGAAGAGAATATGATGAGTAAAATCAGCTTAACCCAGAGATCTAAGGGTCGATTGTCTCCACTCATCTGTGGAGGTGGGGACTAGACCCTGGACAATGAGAAAGTTGGTCTAGTAACATGAGTTAAATCCAGATAACTCTAAAAAAAAGTAATGCTTTACAATCTAACACTTTTTTAGAGTTATAATGGGAAGGGGAAGGGAGGGATAAGGGAGGGTAATTGGGGGGGCCACTCCTAGGGATAATTGCAATATCCAGAATATATACACATTTTATACACATTTTATATTATTTTGTTAAAATCTTGTAAGGTTGTTCAAAAATAAAAAATTAATAAAAAAATAAAAAAAATAAAAAAATAAAAAAAAATAAAAAGTTCTCTCTCACTGTCCCTCTCTCTTAAAAAAAAAAGTACATAAGTAACAGTGGGTATATGTGTGTGTGTGTATGTATATCTGTATGTGTGTACACACACACATACACATTTCAGTAATGCTTTTGTATTTGTGGAGAGTTTAATAAAGAAAGTGGTTTTCCCAGCGTGCAGTTTCACGGTCTCTCATGAGTGCCTTTAGAATTCCCTTTCTGTTAAACCTATCAGTCCTGTCATAATGGCTTTGTCTGTTTAATCACTTGCAACCCACAGGAGGGTTCCAAGGAGATGTGCTGATTTCATAAATGGTTATTAAATGGAATTGAGAGTTAAGCAGCTGGACTTAGAGGGATCATCCTGAGGTCATCCCAGATTTCTCCCGAATACTATCAAACATCTGAGAAGATGATGTATAACTGTCACCATATCGAATAATTTAAATCACCAGAACATTCTTTGACTTACAGAGCGTAAACAATTCTATTTTTTATTTCCCTCACAGGGTTTCACCAATACTTTTATTTATGCTGATGTGAGAATAATATTATTTCACATAAAATTGCTTTGCATTTTTGAGCTTGTTTTCGGCACACAAAGTACTTTTTAGAAACTGGCTGCAAAGGATTAATAGCATTTTATCTGGTTAGGAAACATTAGAGTCCACTTAAAAGCATCACATATGTAACCTGGGTGTCCTGAAATGTTTGGGAACTAACTGTTCTGAGCACCTAATAGCCAGAAAAATAGCTTCGTATGCATCAGTTCAGCAAGCTGACAATCTTAGCTAGTGCTTTAAAGAGTAGGCAAGGCAGTTTTATTGAAAAAGTTAGGTACTGTATGTTTGTCATAATTTGGAGAAGATCATAAACTTAATTGAATTAAATATAAATAATTTGTACAAAATTAAAAGCCTGTACAGGATAAAAAATTATACCAGTGATAAATGTTCCAATAAAAAGATAAAGCACTTCTGAGAATTTTAAGGTTTCATGAAACAACCATTCATCTTCACTGTTTTTCAAAGGTTTTAAGAGAGGACAATATGAACAAGGAAGGTAGTATTAATGCTAAGAATTAAATTTGAAGAATAGAATAAATCTGTTAACTTCCAACAGATTCCATAAATATTTCTTATGTTAAAGTCACTACTTAGCTTTGTTTCACAACATTAAAAATACATCTAGAGGGGCTGGAGCAGTGGCTCGGTGGTTACCTGGTATGCGAGATGCAAGTACACAGGTTCAAACTCCAGCACCCATATACACAGCTAAGTGTCAGAGCAATGAAAACCATGTGAAAGACTCAATGAAAATTGATTTTCTCTCCCTTTCTCTCTCTAATCTGTCCTTCTCTCTTTTAAAAAAAATACATCTAGAAACCATGGATTATGATAGCTACAGGAAACGCATTAACATGTTATATTATTATTAAAGGAAGTTTCTACCATTGTCTTCAGATTTTAAAATACTCTTGAATTACTGGTTCCTGAAAGTGAATGAAAACAATAGGAAAAACATACAGCTATTGAAAACAGCTGTTTGGATGTTGAAGGGGAAGCACTGTTTTATTGTTGTTGTTTTAAGGTGTGCTGGTTAGAAAGAAATTGGGGATGCTGGTTAGCAAGTGCATAAAATAAATTCAACAGTGTTGTTTTAAAAGAAACTGACCACTTGGAAACAGAAAATTGACATGAAGATTATTTCATATTTCTAAGAAACAATTATTTTTTTCAAATTCTTAAATACCAGAAACAGTATCTTTAGAGTGAACAAATGAGAAGTTCAATTGAAAGATCATTTTTGCCCCATTTTTGTGAAATGCATAATGGACAACTCTGATCTTACTAGAATATCAAAGCCAGTGAGAGCATCCATAGTTTTCAGAGAATATGGGAGATCACACCGTTGTTCTGCTAGCACGTGCTGTGAGAGCACTGACACTTTTTCATTCATTTTTGTGAGAGGGTCTTCTTTATGTTTATTTTGTGCTATTTAAGGCCAAGGACTATTCCTCTTTACAAGTCTTCAGTGACAAGTTTCTTTCTTATGCTTCATTCTTTCCCCCTCAGGGAATACAATACACTCTCTTGTATGGTTGTTTCAGTTTGAAAGGAGTTTAGGGTGGGAGGAATTTTAAACAGATCTACCAGTAGATCTCCTGATCTCTTTAGTGTGAGATTTCCTTTTAAAAATCTTTGCCATGACTCTTGTGCCATATCCAGGCGGAAGTGTGTTTGCTACTAACAGGATGCCTTTAGCTAAAACACAAAGAACAGCTTCTTTCTTTTAAAAACTTTTTCTAGCTTCTGAAAATGAATGAAAGGTTAGTTTTCCTAAGGCTTGGCATTGTGGATCCAGTAATTTTGATAAACTTTGATGTTGCCATTATATATTTCTTAGGCTTTCCCATGGAACAGAGGGATTATGATTCAAAATATTTGGAAAATTGACTTCCACTTAGGAACATGAGAACCTCAGCTGTTGATATACAGACAATGAAGATCAGTGCTATTTCTTTTCATTTTCCTGTATGTAATGGGATGAGGTCTACGAAGTTAAACTTCCCACTGCAATTAATTTAAGATGGTTAATTTCATTTCATGAAGATTTGGTAAGGGACTAGACTATGTCCATTCCTGTGATTCAGTGAAAACATTGAGAAACCCGGTATTTAAAAGCCTCATCACTTTAAATGCATTAAATGCCCAAAGAACCAATGGTCTGCATGTATTTAAGTGTAAAATGTGGAACTCACCCCTAAAGGAGGATGGAATAGAAAGGGAACCAAACTTTATGTGATGCCACTCCATGCAGGCACAGTGTTAGGTACTTTCAGTCTCACTTATAAAAATGCACATCTGACAAAATAGATACCCCTCTATTACTGGAGTTAGAATCATTCTGCAAGGACAGTTTGGCAGTGCATACCAAAAGTTTTAGAACTTTGTGTGTTTTTTGGATTACGTCCAGAAATTTATCTATAATGGTGTTCCCTGCTTCTATGGTTTGGTTTTCAATGTGTCCCCTAAAGGCCATGTGTTAGAAGCTTGGTCCCCAGCTTGGTACTATTGGGAAGAGTCAGAAACTTTAAGGGGACGGGGTTTGAGAGAGAGAGAGAGAGAGAGAGAGATCTTCGGGTCATTGGGATGGTGCCCTTGAAGGGGATTATGGAACTGTGGCCTCTTCCTCTCTCTCTCTCACTTCCTAGCTATGAGGTGAGTATTGTTTTCTCTTGGGTGGCCTGCCATGATGCACTACCTTGCCACAGGTCCAAAGCAATGGGACCAATTGATCATGGACTGGAAGCACCAAAACAGTAAGACAAAGTAAACCTTTTTATCTTTATAGTTTTAGTTTATTTGTTGGAGTGGCAGAAGGCTATCTAACACCCCCCATCATCTTTTATAATGGTAGGAATGATAAAAAAAAAAAGGTTAATTATGGTTCAACCACATAACGAAAACATGTTGTGGTAAAAGTTGATGGCGGGAAGCTTTTCAGAATATATTGTTAAGCAAGTTCCAAAGCAGTATAAGTATATATAGTGTGAGTATATTTTTAAAAATGTATGCATTTAGCAAGGTAGTCACAATTAGAGAAGGGCCTGAAATTATATACACTAAACTGTGAACAAGTGATTATTCCTGAATAAAAGAGGGATGAGTTTTGTTTTGTATTTTGCTCACTGGTGTTTTCTAATCTATTTTTATAGTGAATGTGATTTATTAAAAAAAAAAAACCAAACGCTCCTAACTAATTTTATATTTATTTATTTATTTATTTGCCATTTGGAAACATCTAAGACAGAAATTCTTCCTAATGCTAGCTTTCAAAGAGAGAACCTCAGTTAACAAATGGGTTATACAATATATACATAAAATAAATGAGATTTTGAAAATATGAGAAAAGTAACTTCAACATCTAAAGCACCTTAAGAATGTTCTTAATCTAAAATGTAAACATTTGTAATAGTTTTATAAACTACAACTAATCATGGTTCAGGATAATTAAGACATCCTGAAATGAACGTTATATAGATTCTGACCTGAGTAAATCCACTAGAAGTACACTCTCAACCAGAATATGACAACTTTCAAATAAATATAATACAGTTTGAACAGACTTTGTACTCCCTTAAAACATCATGTTTTTCTCCTTTGTACAATATTTTATGCTTGAGTCATTACGTTCATTTCATTCCAGTATTTATTTTGTCCATTCTAATCTCTCTGTCTCTAATTTATACTCTTGTTTTCTCTGACAAATGGCTCCTAAAAATATTTTATGCTTCAATTTCTATAAGTGCAAAATGTAAAGTTGAAATTTCAATACGTTTCTGATGTGCAGTTTTCATGGCTGTCTTGAAAGCATGTAACAGATGGGATCCTTATATCCCAGTCCATTATTTTCAAGTAGAAGGGACATCCTTTATTTGCCTCCGTCAAGACAAATGGAAGCTTTTCATTTGCCATTTCATACTATCTTGATTTATTAGTTGATAAAAGACATACTTTTATGAATTCTACTCTAAGAGGACAAAAATCATATAAATTAATTACATAACTGACCTGTGATGTTCAGAGTCTAGATTTGTCATTGTAGTTTAGATTTATGTCCTCCTCAAAAACATAGGGATAGAACTACCTTATGACCCAGCTATCCAACTCCTGGGTATTTTCCCAAAAGAGTTAGAGTCAGCATACTACAGAGACACAGCTACATCGATGTTTATAGCAGGTAAATTTACTATAGCTAAACTATGGAACCAACCCAGATGCCCCACACTGGATGAATGGGTTAAAAAATTGTGGTATATATACACAATGGAGTTCTACTCTGCTTTTAGAACAATATCATGACTTTTGCAGCCAAATGGATGGAGATGGAAAAAATTATACTGAATGAAATCCCAAACTCAGAGACTTGAGGGCCAATTGTTTTCTCTCATATGTGGAAGCCAGTGTAAAACCTGTGACAGGATGATGGTCAGCTGAGTTTAAGTAATAAACTCACCATAGTTGAAACTCCATATAAGCTGAGTGATCGTACCTATGAAGATGCAGGGAGAAAGAAACGAGGCAGAGAGGGGAGAGAGGAACATGTGGGATTATCAATACAACAGGGAATACTTAACTCCCATTAGAAGCCTAGACATACACAGGCAGGCAGAGAAGCTCAGAATTGTCAACAATTGTCATGCATGTATATAGTTCATTTCAAACTATAGTATTGTGGGATTAGAGAGGGGAATGAATGAAGGTGGGTAGATCCTGGTCTAGGGTCAGCCTTAGCTTACTATCTCACAATGTCAATATTCATGTATGCATGCATATGTAACAATAGTTCCCTCCAACATGTAAGACTATGTCAAACTAATAAAAACCCAAAAAAACTAGGCACAGAACCACAATATAGTATTTACCCTAACAAATTAAAGTCATCATACTACAGTGATAAAGGCATACCCATGTTTATAGCAACACAACTCACAATAGCCAAATGATGGCACCAGCTAAGGTGTCGTCCATCAATGGATGAATGGATAAAGAAAATGTGGTATATATACACAATGGAAGTTGTTATTTTTTTAAGAGAGAGGGACAGTGTAAGAGAGAATTGATTTTATTTAATTTTTCATGTGGCTTTCATTACTCCAACACTTCGTTGTGTACATGGTGCTGGGGTTTGAATCCACGTCCTCACACATGCCACTCAAACGCCATAACTACTGAGCTACCAGTCCAGCCCCACAATGGAGTGTTTTTTTTTTTAAGAGAGAGGAACAGTGAGAGACAGAAAGAGAGAATCAATTTTATTTAGTTTTTCATGTGGCCTTCATTGCTCCGAGACTTCATTGTGTACATGGAGCTGGAGTTCGAACTCGCGTACTTGCACATGCTAGGCAAGCACCGTAACCACTGAGCCACCACTCCAGCCTCCCCACAATGGAATGATAAAAAAGACATCTGTAGGAAAAAGGATAGAACTAGAAACCAGTATACTAAGTGAAATAAGCCAAACTCAGAAGGTCAAATGTTATATGTTCTCTTTCATAGGTGGAAGCAAGAGAGGAAAAAGGAAAAGGCAGGTGGGATCTCATGAAAATCAGAGGGAGGTCAGTAGAGAAAAGGAACCAGGGTGTGGGAGGTGGGAAGGGATGGGGAAGTGCTAGGGAGTGATAATGGCCGAAATATATTGAAAATGTGTGCATGTATGAATATGTAACAGCAAACTCCATCATTAGGTCCAACTATAATCACCAATGAAAATATGAAATTTTTGAAAAGATTCATCCGTGTTACAGCATGTGTCAGAATTTTCTCCTGTATTAAGCGGAACAATATGCCGTTGAATGTCTATACCATGTTCTGTTTATCTGATCATCATCTATTGATAATCATATGGGTTTTTGCCAAATTTTGGCTATAATAAATGCTGCGATAAAAATATAGATACAAAAATATCTATTGGAGACCCTGCTTTCAATGGGGGTATACCCAGCATTGAAATTGCCAGAATGGTAACGGTTATTTTTAAACCTAAGTATTCAAATTTCTACTAAAAAAAGTGATTTAATGCATCTAACAGCAGCGTCAGTGAATTTAAGATGAATTCACAGAATGTCTAGAAGGGACTCAACTTAACATGCTTGACTCCTAAGACAAGAATTCCCTTGGTGTGTTCTGAATTCTGTGTACTTCCAAAATCCATATTTTGAAACAGAACTCCCAAATTGATGGAGTAAGAAGGTGGGGCCTTTGGGGGTGAATAGGATTCATCCCCTTATAAAAGAGGACACAGAGAAGGTGCCAACCATGAGGAATGAGCTCTTACCAGAAATTGAATCTACTGGTACCTTGATCTTGGACTCCCAGCATCCAGAACTGTAAATAATAAATTTTTGTTGTTTATAAATGATCCAGCCTAAAGTTTTTATTATGGCAGCCTGAATAGACTCAGACACCCTAACAAGTTCCTTCAGCCAATTTAGTCTATGTTTAATTCTGAATGAGCCACGTTCCCCCAGAGCATGATTCAATGAGTATGAATTAAGCATCTAAGAAGGCTTAGTCACATTTTTGCAACCATAGTAAAGTTTTAATAGCTGGGCCTCTAATAGTACCAAGATGGCCTAGAAAATGACTGGAACTCTCTCCTAAGTTCTACTGTATCATTTCAAGATTTGGCTGAAGGGCAAATTCTAGGTTTCTGCAGCTTCTGTGTGCAATCTGTCACTTTTAGAGAGGAAGACAGACTGAAGGTCACTGAAAAGTTTCTGCTGAAACTGTGAGAAGTGTTTCTTTGGTGGGCTGCTGCTGCGAGCATTTGCTCAGTGTCCACTGTGGGCATAAGGCACACTTACAAACTGCCCGTAAAGATGGTGAGACCGATTCCTTGACTGCTTGCATATGTGTCTGTGTCTGTTCCTGCATCGTCTTCCCCTTCCTGTTCATACCCCTCCACTTGCAGAAAAGTTGGCGCCTAAACAAAACCTCATCTTGCTTGAAGGTCGTGCACACACAGAGAGGATCTCGCAGTTAGACTGGAGTTTTGCTTTGAAGGAGATGTGTTGCTTTCTTTTTCAGTCTTTGACAGTTCTCCCTAATCTTCAATTTCAAGGTGTAAAACATGAAGGGATCACTTTAATTATTCTGTCCTGTTTGAAGCAATAAACAGCTGCTGACACTGATTTAAAACAGAAGACAAGCTAACACAATTTAATCCATGAGGTCAATTTATTTGGATTATTCTGTTAAACTGATCTAATTATGAGCTAAAACAAACTGGAAGGTGTAAGAAAAAGGTGGTATTTTCTTCCCTGCCTATGGGTATCCCAAATGTGCAAGACAGATGTTTGAGACAGATGTGCTTAGCCAAAACTCGCTGTCGGTCTCCTTGGGGTTCTAAAGTGGGTCTTACTCACGGTCCATCAGAGCCAAAATTGACTTTTCCTGCACTGTAGCCATGGGAGGTTTTCATTTTTTTGGATAATATTGTTAATTTCCTCAAAAAGGAGATTTCCTTTTTATACCCTTTTTATGTTTCAGAGAAGTAAAGAGGATTGCTTATGAGGACTAGAAAAACTTGCATTAATTCTTAGTTGATCAGATTCAGTCTTGGACCTTCTACTCAGTGAAGATCACAGAATCCACATGAATGTCCATGATTTCTCCTTCCTCAATGTAATTCATTCCAATTTCAACCTACCTCCCTGTCTTACCTCCCACTAATCTCCTTCAAATTATTTTATATGTACTCTGATCCAAAAGAAAAAATATTCATGTATGTTGACTCAGATGTGAAAAAATTTACGTAACTTCCTCTAATTTTTACATGTCTTTCCACTGATGGGTGAAAGCTTGACTTTGCCAATTAAAAGTGTCAAGCCTCTTGATTTAAAATAACCTCTTCAGGGGGCTGGAGCGGTGGCTCAGCTTTTAGGGCGCTTGCCTGACATGTGCGAGTACACGGTTCAAACCCCAGCACCACATGTACAACGAAGTGTCAGAGCAACGAAAGCCACATGAAAAACAAAGTAAAGTTGATTCTCTCTCTCCCCTGCTCTGTCCCTCTCTCTTTAAAAAAATAAAAAAATAACTCCTTCAGGTTAACTGTTCGGTCTTTTAGAATCTTTCACTTTTCTTAGGTGTCCCATCCTCCCATATCCTTTTCTTCTTGAGCCACTGTGTGCTTACTGGGTCCTGAGAAGAACGTGGGCACCTCCAGGGAAGTCCTGTTGTGCCACTTGGAAGTCACCAGCCTGCACCCCTCCTTTGGCTGCAGGGAGCATGTTCTCCTAACCAAGGGCATCCTGTGGGGTGGTCCCTACCCTGTGGTTAGTGTCTCATGGCTGGAGTTTCTCATGGATCCTGGTCAACAGGCCTCCACCTTGCAGCCTCTCTTGAACCCCCAACTCTTTCTGGTGACTAGGTTTTAGAACTACTGGGTCCTCCCAGGAAGCTGGGAGCTACTGGCTGCTTTCCCTATACCACAGAATCCTGCATGGGGCCTTATTAGTCTCCCTGGGCTCCCTCAGCTTGGCCAGATGTGGAGATTTGTAGAAACTGAACCTTCTCTGAGAGGTCTAAACCTCTCCACGCTGTTGCCTATAACATTTTTTTCAAATTTTGTCCTACCCCAAAGTAGGCCAAGCCCTCACAGGCAACCTCATTCCTTCCTTTTCTGGCACTCCCAGGCGTTTCCTCCCCAACCAGAATGTTCACTCTCCTCTGTGTGGTAGGAACTTTTTCAATCATATTCTCCTTCATCCTTCTCTGACACCAATCTTCCAAATTTTGGTTCTTTATGTAACAACTCTGCTCTAAGAGATCTGAGAAAACCTGTACTCCTGCTCAGAAGTCCAATTTGGGAGATGATTATTTATTTGCAGACAAAATTTTAGAAATCTAGTTTGAAACTCCAAGCTGAGCAAGGACTTCTTTGTGTGGCCTTCTGTTTCCCTTTCTGTGCAATACATTGTCTTCAGCCTCCTGGCTTAAAAAAATGGAAGGCTGCAAGATTTTAAAAACAACCAACCAACCAACCAACCAAACAACAACAAAAAAGCAACTCTGGAAATGCTAAGGAGGAAAAATATATGGTATTTCAAAACATTGCCTACTACAATCAGTCAAGCTAAATCGGGTGTCTTCCCCAAATGTGCTGGTTTCACATCTTATCTGTGTTGCTCCTTTCACCTCAATTAAGGTCAGGGATTTAGTTTTAATTTCATACTTGCTTTGCTGCCACCTAGTTCTTTGCATTGGTTAATGTAGATTTCTCCTGTCATTCTAGAGTTGTTTATTAGAATGAAAATCAGCAGTGGAATGGACTTCTTGCTAATGGCAGAGCTGAACTGGAGTGCTGTATGTTTTCTTCAGCAGCCACCGTACACTTAGAAACAAATGAAACTACAAAATATTCTATATGGCAGACAGAAACTGAATAATCTAATGTCAGATCCTAGTAATGAGGAGTTATGGGGTTTCTGCAGATGAACTTACCCACCAAGATTTTGATGAAATTGGCTTACGTCACATAGCATGAAAACCACACTTTTCCACTATTTCCATAACGTTTTTTGAGTGGAATGTATTTTTCGGTTACCTCTTGACCCTAATTGTTGCTCAGTCATCTAGATTTTCAATTCTCTTTTATCACACCCTTCATCTCACTTATGATCTCAGATATAACACAGCCCCTTTTCTTTGATTTCTGAAAAACACTACTTTCCCAAGCCAACCTGAGTAGGAGACATTTATGACTCAGGGATGAGGGCAGGATGGAAGATGGCTTTTAAAATGTACTATGTCTGCATCAGTTGGCTTTTGCTGTCTAACAACCATCTCTTGCAGCCATTTGTTTAGTTCACGATTCTGCAGGTCAACAATTTGGGTTCAGCTGGGCACCTGCAGAATCTGTCACCTGTGGGTTGAGTTTCTTTGGGGGGCTGGACTACTACATGGATTTCAGCTGGGACAACTAGACTGAATTGATTCTGTTTCATGCAGTCTCATCCTCCAATAGGCTAGCCTGAGCATGTAAATGTTGGCCTGGTTTCCAAGAAAACAACCAGAGCATGCAAGAATTCTCAGAGCCTAAGAACAACCGGTACACCATCTTTTCTGCTGCATCAGTCAGTCAAAGCAAGTTCCAAGGTGGTCCCTTGATGGGAAGCTACCAAGTTATATTGAGAAGAGATGCGTGTATGGTGGGGTTGAGAAAGGGGAGCAAATAAGACAGAGCCTAGGGCTCTCTTTCTGTAACCAAAATAGTCCCTAAGTGATTTTTACAAAATATACATCTCTCTCTTCTCAAGAGTGTGGTAGTCAACTCTTAAACTTCTAGGTTTTATGCTTCCCAAAAACAGATGAAAAAATGTCCGTGTGTAGCTGTGTGTGTGTGTGTGTGTGTGTGTATGTATGTTTGGGGAGGGTTTGTAAAAAATACAAGTAATTGCTTTGGTTCCTGGGATTATGGTGATAATTTATTTTTTTTTATCTTCAACAGTTGTTATTATAATGTCCTTGAGATAACCAAACAAAATAAGTGCATATTTATTTCTTTATTTTGGTTCATTCCACACAGAATTATATGAGGACACATATCCTAGCATTCTAATGTGGTGGTTATCAGACGGGTTTCTAATTATCCTATACTTGCTGGAGAAAAAGGGTCAAGTATGAATTATGAAATAGACTTGAAAGTGTGCAAGAGATAATTACTTATTTTAAAATTCATCATAAGGCAAAGATCCTTTTGAATTCATTTTCAGTTAATTAAACTAAAAGAGGATTGAACCTTCTGTGAAAGTAATGTAGTAATTTTTCAAAGCATAGCATTCCTTTCCTAAGGAAAAGGAAAAGGCTGATGAGGAAAAAAGTAATCAGTTCTGGTAAAGTAAATTTCAAAATTTCAAAAAGTTTAGGGCACTGTCAAAAAAAAAAAAGTCCTGATAGGAAGAAAAGGGTCCAGAAGAAGAGCTGGATGCTCTTTAAACAAACAATTTTGGCAGGTGAACAAACTATATGGGAGGTGCAGCACGGGGAACAGGGAGCCAAACTGGCAAGAAAAACCGTGCAAAGTTCTGAACAGCAAATTAGAGAACCACAAGAAGATGTCTAGCCACATCACCAAGGATGAACAAAATGGGGGGCCCCTAAGGTGCAGGGACCACATCAAAGTGAGAAAGATAATATAGTGTGGGGTAGACATAAAAGGCATCAGGAAGCTAGTAACCAGATGGGGTAATAAAAAACAAATTATTACTGACAATTTGACTAAATACCCAGTCCTGGATTTCATATGTTTCTCTTCAGGTCTGTTGCCTGGCCATACAATCATCTTCAACTAAGATGCTTTCAGTTGTGAATAGCAGAAATTCTAATTCAAAATGCCCTCTTGCGGGGCTGGAGCTTGTGGGGTGGCTCAGCAGTTACAGTGCTTGCCTGGTAAGTGAGGATGCAGAATTGAACTCCAGCACCACGTACACAATGAAGTGTCAGAGCAACAAAGCCACATGAAAAACTAAATAAAATTGATTCTCTCTCTCTGTCTCTCTCAAAAAAAAATTTTTCCCTCTTGTTTCATTCTTTTGTGTTGCTGAGGATCCACCTGGGTACTTACACATGCTAATCATGCATTCTACCACTGACCTACACCCTGGTCTATCAAAATAGCTTTTAAAATAATGGGGATCTGAAAAAAATAAAAAAAATAATAATCATGGGGATCTGTTGATTCATGTAGATGAAAAAAGATAGATTGATCTTCAGGTAGAGTTTAATCAGGGTTTCAATTCTATTTTTATGAAATTGTCTTGGGTATGTCCCCTGTACAAGCATGCCTCATTATTTTGTATTTCACTTTAGAACTTCATAGATACAGTGTTTTGTAAATTGAAGGGTTGTGGCAATCCTGAATTGAATAAGTGTATCAAGGCCCTTTTTCTTTTTCTTTTTTTTAAAGAGAGAAGGACAATGAGAGAGACAGAGAGAATCAATTTTTATTGAGTGTTTCACATGGCTTTCGTTGCTCTGATACTTAGTTGTGTACATGGGTGCTGGGATTTGAACCCGTGTACTCACGCTTGCCGGGCAAGCACCATAACCGCCGAACCACCACTCCAGCCCCTCAAGGTCCTTTTGCTAATAGCTCAGATGATCATTAGCATTTTTTTTTACCTATAATGTATTTTCTAATTAAGATAGTACATCTTTTTTTGAACAGTGCTATTACATACTTAATAGACTATCATAACTTTTATGTATACTGGGAAACAAAAAAATAATGTGACTTGCTTTATTGTGAAATTTGCTTCATTAGAGTGGTCTGGAACTGAACCCACAATATCTCTGAGGTATGCCTATACCTTGGCTTTATTCTCAAATGGCTCTCATGGTTGCAAAGTAACTGCAGCGATTCTAATGCTCGTACCTTCAAACCAGCCCTTCAGCAGAGTTGCTTTTCTTCCAACCACAGAATGAACTCTCTGGGTTTCACACTAATTGAACGAACTCAGGGCATTCCCACATGGGTGGGCTTAGGCCTGCCTGTGTCCATTTCTGAAAAAGCATGCACTTGGTAGGAGGATAATTTCTGCTGATTCTCGTGGGTCATGTAAAGACTGAGACATAGCAGGTTCCATCTCACCCAACCCACTCAGCTTGTACTGGGACAAGGAGGAAGCCAGCAAATGCCTGCCTTGGGTGCTCTGGGCTATGGAGGAGTAGCAGAAATAGGCTCTGCTGTACTCAATTCCTCTGCTTTCAGTGAATAATTATGTAAGTAATCAGAAACAAGGTTATCATGTAGCGAACCAAGGCAGGTCAGAAAAGCATTCTCAGGGAGTGACATTTAATCTGGACCTTTCCCACTTTTGCCTTAAAGAAAAGCAACAGTTTTACATTATTATTATTATTATTATTATTATTATTATTATTATTATTCTCACTTCTAAGAATGTAGTGCTTATATTATTGGAAGTGAGGATGGCTGCTATGAGGCTGTTCACCTAACAGAAGATTTGTGGGGATGTGAATTCCCACCCTCACACTGGATCTTCGAAGGGGTCAAGCATTCTTATGATTACAGCTCTCTTCCTAAGGAAGCTAAAAACAATTCAAAGTAAATTCAGTTTTTCCATATTTAACTGCTGTTTACACAAATTCTGATTTCAATGAAATTTAATTGGGGAGAATAATTGTTGGGTGCCTTTTTATGCTCTTGAATTAACAAAGTGATTTTTGCTCTGTGAAGGATAATTTCAGTGTTTTATCTACAATTAGAATCCCTAATGTCTTCAAACTTCTTAGAAAAACTTTTATCTCTTAAGACAGAGAGCTTATAAACATCATCTGCAAAAGAATAATTATGCCTACTTCACAGGATGTCATGGGAATTAAAGGAAATAACATGAAAAGTTACAAAGTGCTTGACATATCTAATATATCCTTATTCAGAGATAGGTAAGATCATTATTATGCATATTAATAATATCATCATTACCCCATTTATCTGTTTATTCCATCTTCAGGCTAGCCCCAGGAGGCTGGTATTTATTACAGGCATGGAGAGGTGATAAATAAGGCTTTGGCTTTCTAAAGTACTGAAACAACATAACTTTTTTCTTGGTAAATTACTGAATAAGATTCACACTTAAAAAATCACTTTACATCAGCTAAATCTTTTTTACTTTCCTTGAACTTTCTTCTAACCTCCTTACTCAGTTGAAACACAGAAAATGCTAGAATGAAGGGCTGTCTCTGCTATTCATTCATGATCAAAATAATCTATTGGGCTCTTATTTTCCAGATTCTTCTGTCTTCCAGTCTTTTCCTTTTGCTATTTTTGGTTTATAGATTACAGAATCTTTTTTTTTTTTTTTTAAAGAAAGAGGGACAGTGAGAGAGACAGAGAAAGAGAGAAACAACTTTATTTAGTTTTTCACATGGCCTTAGTTGCTCCAACACTCAGTTGTGTACATGGTGCTGGGGTTTAAACCCGGGTCCTCGTGCTTGCCAGGCAGGCTCCGAAACCCCTGAGCCACCGCTACAGCCCCTAGATTACAGAATCTTGAAGTTAGGCTTAAGTATTTAGCTTCATGTTTAGATGTAAATATCTAGATTTATTAAGTAGTTGGTAATATTATTTTTAAAAAATGAATGAATGAAGCTTACCAGTGATTTAAAAGGAAAAAAAATAGCTTATGGGAAAGAATAAAACTAATTCTTACATTACCACTGGCCATGATAGGAATAAAGGAATATAAAAATTGGAGAAAGTCTGAGCTAGTTGTGTAAACTAGGAAAAGGCAACATTTACATGTCAAAAACATGAAAAAATTTTGCTAAATATAACGGGAATGGGAACAGAGGAAAGGAAGTCACAGAAGGTCAAATGTAAATTCGATTTTGCAAACTGCTTTTATCATCGACCAATAGGTCTTGAAAAAATGTCCCAGTAAAGATCGATATTACCACTTCAATTGCTTATAAACATTTCATTATTTGTATGGATAATTATTTAGCTCTTGCTACCATTTACATTGCAGCAATTTTTGCTTTTACCAAAATAACACGGTTAACATCAAAAAATTTTCCTTATTTTTAAAGGCAACTGTTACAGAATGAAGAGTATAATTTTCAAAAATTATAAGGAGAAAATGCAAATAAAACCAAGTCCATATAATAAAAAAAAGAAATGAAAGCAAAAGAAATTAGAATAGCAAAAATATAATTATTAAATGAATATAAATAGATAACCACTTCTTAAGATGTTAAAAAAGCAGCAGTCCTCTGTGTTTGGGTCCACCTCAACTTTATTCAGTTTATATGCGGCACTAAAAGAAAGTGACATATTAAAAAGAAATGTAAAATGAATCAGGCAGTAGTTGTATAAGAACCTAAATTCTTTCCTCCTTTCTGCTCTGACATCCCCTGTGTTGATTTCATTTTTTTCACTTGTAGCAAAAATGGTTGCTATAATTTCAACCAAATATTCAGGTTGAGAGAGAGACCATGGTTGTTGATCTGAAGAAGTGGACTTTCCCAGAGGACCCTTATCTACCAGCATACTTCCTCTTGGCCAGCATTGGACCTTCTGCCCAATAAACAAACAATGGAAAAACCTAATGATATCGCCGTTACACCAATGGCACCTTCGCCTGAGACACTTAGCTATGCAGGAAAGAAAGGTGGCTGCCCAAACAAAACTGAAGTTCTACTGGAAGGAAGAGGGCAAATGGATTCTAGTTGGGCAACCAATGATCATCACAACACCAGATAATTGTTGCTGATGTATTCCTAACAGACTTAAGGTCAAAAACACATTATTTAGACAAGAATTGATTTACCTAATGATATATTTAATGAGATATTAAATACGATTCTATATCCTGCTAAAAGCATAGTTTTGAAATATATGAAGCAAAAAATAAGCAGCACTCAAGGGGAAATTACAATTACAGATCATGTGGAAATTTTTCAACATACCTTTCACAAAGACAAATTGAGGAGAGCAACATTTATTAAGAATTGAGAAAATATGAATGACAGAAATACTAGGCTTGACATGATTGATATATATGTATGGATATGTCTCCTCTTACATATGCAGCCCTCCAGACAAAAATTAGTAAAATATATTTTCAAGCACATAGTGAACATCTTCAGAAATTGATCACCTACTTGACCACAAAGCTCAACTCAACAAAAGAAGAGAGCAATAAATTACAAATGCAACCAATATGTAAAGATAGTCCAAAATCAGTACATCTCGAAATTTTAAAACCCACTTCTAAAAAAGTCATAGATTAAGAAAAAAAAATTATACCAAAAATTAAAAACTGCATGTTAAAAACTCTAGTAGGATTATTTGGAAGGAAAATTCATTCCCAACAAACTGGGGCTAGTCTTTTTCTAACCACCCATTTTCATCTAAAATGTTGACATTGATAGAAAATTTCAGGAAAACATGTCTCTTCTTCCATGTATATCAGAAAGATTGCTCTTTGTTCTTTCTTTTCTTAGGTGTTTTCATGAAGTCTCAGCCACAGACCATATCCTGTACATTTTCTCTGTATTAAGCATTTTTCGTGGCAATTTTATGCAAATGGCCAGTCCAGTACTGTCAGATTTCCCTCACCCCCCATAGATGAATACTTTCCTTATTCTAATTAGGTAACTATCAGAAGAACCTTTTACTCCTTATTCTGACCAGTCCATGAAGAAATCAATTGCTCCACGTATTGCCAAAATATATCTCCTTATAGACTCGTATTGCCAAAATATATCTCCTTATAGACTCCTTCAGTTTCGTAACAACTCTGCACAGAAGTAAACTCCTCTTGCTAGAACGCTTTCATATGTGCATTTGCAAATCTACATGAAGGAGAGACATTTGTTTAAAGCTGTGCAAGATTTCTCTTCTAGCAGCAACTTAAATAAATTTCATTCTGAACCTGATTCCAAGAAGGAAGAAAATAACATTTCACTGTCTGCCATGTGAAGACGGGGTTTTCAGAGTGTTTCACTAGTAGGGAAGATGATAAACTCAAATTAGAAAGGCAAATATAGTGATTTCAGCTTCCCAGGTAAATTATAAAAATAATATATGATTATTTCATTTACAATTGGTTCCTTCTCCTGGGTATTTAAAAAGCACAAATGTTGTTACAGATCATCCGTTAAGGTAAAGGATGATTTTGCACATGGTTGCATTAAGGAAAACCCATTTTAATTTTCTTTGACTTCATTCTAAGATCACAACTGTTGGCGCCCTTAACCGAAAAAAAAGACAGACTTCCTTAAGCATGTTTCATGATAATAGCTTTCATTTTATTTTGGTTGGCTGGATGTATATTGCCTCTCCAAGACCTCAATTATATAACCTGGGATTTCCACATTGTTTTTGACAGAAAAGTAGAACGAAAATAAGTTCTGCAGACAAAATTTGAAACACATGATATGGAATTGAAAGGACTTAGTGATGAAAAAAGTTGTCTGTGTTAGTGGTAATCAAATCTTGAAATAGATTTCTTCTTAAACAAGCAAACAGTTCCAAGTATTTGGCTATGCGTCACTGTTTTTTTAAGCCTAAAAGATTCTATTGCTCCATCCTTCAACTGTAGTATATTTTCAGCTGGACTCTGAAACGGATGCAGTAAACATCAAACTTTTATTCCAGTCTCGATTTGTACTCTGTTAACTAGCCTTCTCCAGGATCTGGCTTAAGTTCCACAGACACCAAGCAAGACTGCGGAATTGAGGAGAAATAACAAGGCTTTGAAAACACGGACTGCTGCGACAGATGTTCCGCTTTTGTCGTTCCAATTGAACTAAATCACTTTCATCTTTAACGCTATGCAGTAAGGTTATATAAAACTCGTATTTAGTATCTATAATTCAGTACTTTATACATTATTCATCTATTTTGTGTCCATATCCATCTGATCAAAACTATGGATCTATATAAGGCTAAAAATAATAATAACCTGCAAAATTTTGACTATAACTTCAGTAAATTCAAGGACCCATAACTTGAGTCATGAACCTCAGTTAAGAACCCCAACCCTTAGGAATCTGAGATTGCAAAACCTAGAGAAAAGACGAAGTAGCCTATCTTTTGAAATAAAAAATAACTTTCTTATTTAAACTTTGATGTACATAGGAACAATCAATTTTGGGTACATTAAAAAATGCACGATACATTTTAAAGGACAAAAATATATGCAATTATTAGAAGGATTTTAACATTTTCAATCTTTAAACCAAAAATCAACATCCATGTAAAAAATAGATAGTTAACATGTTAGACTAATTTCTATAACCAATTGATTTTATTTTATTTTTTGCTTTATTTTATTAGACAAGAAAATACTCAGTTATAAATCACTAAAGCTGGAAGACTATGTTTTATGTCTCTGACAAGTGGCCCTGGATATTCTAGTTGAAACTATGGAGACATTTCCAACTGAAAAGTACTTTTAGCATTTTGTCAAAGGCAGAACATACTATGCTCAAAAACTGGACTGTTGTATGCTTTGAGCTGGAAGACAGGGAAGACCGGTTTCCATTCTGGAGAGCATTCCGTAACTTCTGTTACAGCATATGTGTGTGGTTTCATAATATACTCAATATGATATTTCTTTTTCTCTAAAAGAAGAAAATTGAGCATTTGGTGTTTGAAAAGAGTCATACATACAGTGATAGGGCTGTTTGCACCACAGTTTGATTATCTTAAGGAAACTCTTCAACATTAAAAATTATTTTTTACTCTGAAGCAATAGAATCAGGCTATTAACAAAACCAAATATACTGTCAATATACGCTGCTTTAGCAAGTCACTGAAAATCATGGAAATGCTTTTTACTTACACTTGCTTTTAGCAAAATTAAGATATATGACATGACGTTTCTCATTAAAGTTGAGGCCTTTCCTCTCATTCTAAAGTCTGATAGATCTGAATATATATATTCATTTGTTCAATGTCCTCACACAATACAACTTATGACCACTGACTGTAATTTGATTACATCCCCATTTTCCAGTATGATCATAATATCTGCTCAAGAATAAGAAGTATATGAGGACTGGAGCTGTGGCTCAGCAGTTTCTGCGCTTGCCTGGCAAGCACGAGGACCCGGGTTCAAACCCCAGCACCACGTACACAACTAAGTGTTGGAGCAACTAAGGCCATGTGAAAAAAATAAAGTTGTTTCTCCCTTTCTCTGTCTCTCTCACTGTCCCTCTCTCTTGAAAAAAAAAAAAAGAAGTATATGAATGGCCACTGTGTCATTTAGGACACAGACATTGCTGCAAGTCAAACCAGAATACACAGTCTGGAATAAGAGAAGCTTGCTCTCCACTGCAGTCTTCCAAGCTGGTACCAAGATTTGCCACATAAATCATCAGTTATCCACACTCTTCCTGACTTGGTGTAGTGTCCTTCTAGAATGTTGTTCTTGTCAGTGTATTCTAAGAATATGAGTAGAAAATGTCAAGAAAGAAGGAGGAAAGGGAGGGTGCAAATCTTGGCGGTTGTTCACATCACCCTTGCAAATATCCCACAAGACAGAGCACAGTCACAGGGCTGCACCTGCCTGCAAGAGAAGCTGGAAAATGTCACTTTTTTTCTGAGTGCACATATGCCCAGCTAAAATACTCTAAGACCATTAAAGGAAAGGTGAACACCATTGAGGATACTTAGTCTTTGCCAAAGCCACCAACTCTTTGCTGTCAATCAAATATTACGGGTTTCACCTTCAGCTGTAACCTTTTATTCCCAGGAAACTTGTGCTCAGAGCTTGTGTTCCATTAGAGCTGCTTCCAGCTCAGTTTTTTCCTGTCTTTATCATTTGCAATAGAATTTCTTCGTGTCTAATAAGGGTTTTCAGTGATAAACAGAAGAACAAAAACAAAAATCAAAATCATTAAGAATTTTCCCCTGATACTTTCACAGCATACTTTCCTTGAACTGATTAATATTAAGCACATAAATAATCTAATGTAATTATAAAGCAAAATATCTGCTAGCATGCATATACAATTAGAGTTTCTTTAGTTCCAACCAAAGTAGAAACTTATTGGTGCTCATAGCAGGGACATACCAAGGGGTAGCTACTGGTACCAGCTGTCCAGAGTCCACAACTGGGGAGTGAACTTATGGATAGGCACCAAGGGAGGTTTTTTTTTTTAAATTTCAAACATCAGATATTGACTGTGTCTACCTTAGAGGAGATTTATTACAATGATGTGGTGATTGCTCATTGAACAGAAGAGAAAGCTAAAGGACCAGATCTCAAGAAGGTCAGAAATCAGGGCAGATTGCTCTGGGGCTCTAAAGGACATCCTCCAGAACAACCCTGCCCTAGTGAAGTAGTCCTTGCCACATTCTGTCCTTATCACTCTGGATTTAAACTCCCAGCAGAAGACAATGAAGGTTCCTTTTATGGGAATGAACTATGTCCCTCCCCCAAATTTCCATGTTAAAACCCTAACCACAGTACAGCAGAATGTTACTACATTTGGAGATAGGGACTTTAAAGAGGTAATAAATTAAAATGAGAGTAAGGGAGATCCCTTACTCAATATATCTGGTGTCCTTATAAAAAGAGGAAATTTGGACACAGGCACATATAGAGGAGGAAGGCCACATGAACGTGAATATGCCATACACAAAACAAGACAGAGACCTCAGAAGAAACCAGCACTGCCAACACTTTGACTTTAGACTTCTAGACTCCCAAACTGTGAGGAAATAAATTGATGTTGTCTGAAACACATTCGTTGGTACTTTGCTACAGCAGCGCTAGCAGACTAACACCCTGGGCTTACCACTGCACATGATGGACAAGATGTAGTCTGCCAAAAGAAGGGGAAGAGGGAAAGGGAAAAAGTGTCAAAAATAGAAAATATGATACATATGTCCAAAGAGTTGATGTCTTTTCATTTGGAAGGGAGATTACATTTATTTTATGCTACTCAAGATAAGAAAATTAGTATCACTGGAAGTTCTGAAGAAATATGTGACAGTTGAAATAAAACTAACAGCTTCCCAATAACCAGAATGGAATTACTGCCTTATAATCTAATTCAATCAACTATTATGATTATTATAGCTAACACTTATTGAGTTGTACTAGGTGCCATGAACTATGTGGGGTACTCTTCTGCATTACGCTATTTAATATACCAAACAATCTCATGAGCAAGTGACAATTATCCCCATGTTTAAGAAAGATTATATTAAAATTAGTTATTGATAAAAATCACATTTTAAACTCGGGTCTATGTGAAGTTAGAGCTAGAATTCTTATCCTAGTGGGAGTCTTGGTTTTAGCTGTTGATTTCTAGGTGATTGGAACTTGTCTTTTCAGTCCTGATTAATACTTTCTTGGGGGAAACAGGAGGTGTCAAGAGCAGCTGCTAGTGAAATGCATTGGAAGGTGACAAGATTGCTGTCTTATGTGTTACACTGTAGAGGCCAGTTAGAAACTCTACAAGCTGTTTAACTCAAATATATTTCTACTTTCTACCTATATTGGAAGAAAAGGCCCTCAGGACAGGAGTTATATGTTTTGTATCTTGAGCCCTTAGGTTCTGAACTATAGGAGTGACTTAGTACTATTTTTTTTTTTTTTTGTAAAAAAGAAGTTTGAGGTTAGACTGAATGCTAAGAACTATCTCCTATATAATGCAATCATTCCTCTTAGGATAGCATTAGGATAGCGTCTGCCAGCCCAGGCTGTGCGTTAGAACACCTGGGAAAGCAGTTACACAGTATATAAGTCTGGGCCTCACTCCCAGAGATGGTAATTCAGTTGGTCTGGGATGGGGCCTGGGTGTGGATATTTTTAGAAAACTCTTCCATTGCTTCTAATCTGCTTCTAATCTAATCAACCAAGGTTGGAAGCATTGCCTTAGAACTGTGTGATTTGATTGCACTCCAAATATACAATGAAACTCCATTTTTCAATAAGAAAAAACTACCTGAATTATTTTTTAAACCATAAAAACATCAAAACCTAACTCTTAACTGCTATCCTTCTATGTCTGATAGTCCCATAAAATGATATGAATACAAAATTTCTGCTCATCTGTACAGGAGATGCCTGATGCAGTCATAAAAATTGAAAAGACCACGTCTAAATCTTTTTGTTCTAGACAACTATACTTGCATAGAGATGATCCCTGACTAATGATATGGCTGACAATTTCTCAACTTTATAATGGTGCAAAAGAGATACACATTTAGTAGAGACTGTATTTCAGATCTTAAATTCTGATATTTTCCCCAGGCTGGTGACAGGGTATAATACTCTCTCGTGATGGCAAGTAGTGTTAGCAAGCAGCCAATCACATGATCAATCACAAACACCTACACTTTACAGTACATGGTGTTGCTAAGTGTGTTGTTTTATAGGATAAATGTATTAAATGCATTTTCCATTTATGATATTTTCAACTTATGATGTTAAGTTACAATGGATTTATCAGTATGTAACCCTATCACAAGTCAAGAAACATCTGTATTTTGTTTAGTTAAAAAATATTTAGGCAGGACTGGAGCGGTGGCTCAATGGTTACAGCGCTTGCCTTGCATGCGCAAGTATGGTGGTTCAAACCCTAGCACCCAATACACAATGAAGTGTCCAAGCAACAAAAGTCCATGAAAAACTAAATAAAATTGATTCTGTCTTTCTCTCTCTCTCTCTCTCTCTCTCTCCTTCTCAAAAAAAAAAAAAAAAATTTAGGGCTGGAGCGGTGGTTCAGCAGTTACAGTGCTTGCCTGGCATACGTGAGTACATGAGTTTAAACCCCAGCACCACATACACAAAATAAAGTCTTGGAGCAATGAAAGCCACATGAAAAACTAAATAAAATTGATTCTCTCTTTCTCTCTAAAAACACAAATTGAAGTATATGAAGGGAAGTTACTTAGAAAATGGGACTTTAGTCAATGTGCCCTTACTCATCGCTATAACCTCCCTGAATAACAAATAGACTCGAGTTCACTGGCCTTAAGCCTCACTGGCGTTTAATACTGTGTTCACTGTGCATCTGGAATGAGTTGAAGATTGGCTTGTAGGCTCTGCTGATCTTGACCTGATGAGTTTGCACAACTGGGAGTCAGCTAGCCATTGTCTGATCCAGGTAACAAGGCAAGACCGGAGAGACTTGGCTCTACCCACATTTCTCACACCCTCCAGCAGTCTAGCCCAAAGATACTCTCATGGCGATGGAGAGGTGCCAGAGAGAAAGTAGGCCCTTGACAAGACTTTGATTATGCCAGGTCAGTTAGAATCTCATTAGCCAAAGCAAGTCACCTGGCCAAGGCTGCTGCTAATGGATGGATGGTCACTCACCCACTTGCAGTGAGAGGGAAAGATGTGAACACATGGAGGGAGAACTAGAACTATCGTCATAAATCGATAACTGTTGGAAAAACAACAGAGTCAAGCCCTGAAATGCAGTATAGGAGCCAAAGAAAGATAATGATATGATGAAATATAATGTTGGAAAGGTAGAACTTTTAACATTTTCAGTTCTGAATCTACTAAATGCCAGAATATAAAGGAAGGAATTGGCTCCTAATTTCTACTCTCCTTCTCCTACCTAAAATATGACTGTTAAGCTCTACAGTATATGGTTAAATTACAATGTTCTCAAGGAAAATTGAAGAAAACATGTAACCATGAGTACATTTCAAACAAAGTAGCTTGTAAGATAATAGACAAATAAGGTTATTAAAATTTTCAGGGAATAAAATGTTTGAGTTGCTAAGAAATACATTCATTGTGTATTACTAGCTATATTTTTTAAGAAAGAGGGACAGTGAAAGAGTGAGATAAAGAGAAAATCAATTTTATTAATTTTTCATATGACTTTCTTTGCTCACTTAGTTGTGTATGTGGTGCTGGGGTTTGAACCCAGGTCCTCGTGCATGCCAGGCAAGCGCCGAAACCACTGAGCCACTACTCCAGCCCTTATATTCTTATTTTTTTTTTTTTTGAAGAAAGGGATTGAATTTATTTTTATTGAAATGCTTAGTATTTGTTAGGCACATATTATCTATTATAGAGATATGGAGAGATTACACAATTTATTTAACATTACATGAGTAACATAAGGTGTTTAGAACTTGAATTCGGGTCTGTTTTCCGAAGCTCACATGGTTTCTTTATGGCACACTGCAGCCCTTATATTCTTAAATCTCTTAATGATTTGAAAAACAACTTTGAGATACTAGTCTATCAAATTTTGTATTATTTGTGTACCTGATTTTATATAATTAAATAAATGTCTGGGCCAATGTTATTAAAATAAGGAGCCTGACGTCTTCCTAATGAAATTCTATCATACTTCTCTTGGTCTTCTCAATATCAACTACTGTTCTTTGAAGTAGAGTTCACATATATATACATCAAAATAAAAATAATGTTTATATCTTTTGTCATCCCAAATATGGGCTGAATCTTAATCTGAATAACCAAGTATAGTTTTTTAACTTTTCAAAAATTCTTTGAACCAATTATGATATATAGGGAAATAATCTCATTGTTTTAAAGTTTGGGAATATAGAAGATGAATTTCTATGTTAATGCTAAAACTGCTTTTTGTATCAAATTAATTACAGAAATAAAGTTAGGACTTATTACTACCATCTCCACATAAAACACAGAAAAATAAAAATCTGTGGTAGAATTTAAAAATCTGGCATAGCTAAGATATTAAGAAATTACAAAGTGCACAGCTTTTTAAAATACTTAACTACTATTTTTCTACATTGAAGAGTACTTTTCCACCTGGGTGTGTTGGTGCATGCCTGCAATCCCAGCAGTCTTGAGACAAGAAGATTGCAAGTTCAAAGCCAGCCCCAGGAACTTAACCAGGGTCTAAGCAATTTAACAAGACCCTGTCTCAAAGTAAAAAATAAACAAGGGCTGTGGATGTGACTCAGTGATTAAGCACCTCTGAGTTTAGTTCCTGTTACAAAAAAAAAATCAGAGTACTTTTTGATAAATGTCTTATATATGTTTGGTATTGGAACATCAATAAACAAGAACATTTTTGGTTATTCAAAGAAACTTAGAGGTCATCTAAGTTACAATTTCTAGAACTGGTAAGGAATTCTCAAATAAGTTATGATAGTCATTTACCAAAAACGTAGAGCAATTTAACTGCTACTGTGATCCTATCAAGTACTGATGTAGTTTACAAAACATTTTGCATTCACTATATAAAATGCTAACAGGTTGTAAATTTTAACAAGTATGTTCAAATATGTAGAACAGATTTTGTTTGTTTGTTGCTTTGAGACAGGATCTCACTATGTTCCCACTGTACCCAGTATTGTAGTACAATTTGCATCATCCTTATGTTTGAAATGAGTAATCCAAACACAGCATAATTAAATAGTTTATCCAAAGACACAAAATGGTAAAGGCATGCAGCAAATCCACTGTGCACTGTGCCTATTCAATGGAGTGGTGGCTCAGTGGTTGTGGCACTTGCTTGACATGTGAACCCCAGCACCACGGACACAACGAAGTGTCGCGGCAACAAAAGCCACATGAAAAACTAAATAAAATTGATTCTCTTTTTCTCTCTCACACTGTCCCTCTCTCTTTAAAAAAAAAAAAGAGTAGCCCATTTTTTTTTTCATACAAGTGAAAACCACAATTTGCCACTATACTTCCATTAAAATTAGGGTGGGTAATTAGGAGGGCTCTAGGGAGTAAATCTAATTTTCAGAATATAAATATATTATATTATTTCATTGGAAGCATGTTTTGTTGTTCAACAAATAAATTTCTTAAAAAATAAAAAAATTTAAAAAAAGATGCAAAAAAAATTAGAATGTCTAAACTCGGGGGTTGGAGCAGTGGCTCAGTGGTTACAGTGCTTCCCTGGCATGTGCAAGTACACAGCTTCAAACCCCAGCACTCACATACACAACAAAATGTTGGAACAATGAAGACCACATGAAAAACAAAATAAAATTGATTATCTCTATCTCTCTCACTGTCCCTCTCTTTTAAAAAAAAAATAAGAAAAGATATGCATGGATTCTGACACATATAATCTACTTCACATTTGAAAGTTTATAATGTGATAATTTTTCACAAATATATATATGTGAAACTAACCCTATAATCCAATAGTGGACATTTTCATCACTTCCAGAGATTTTCTACTGACCCTTTATAATCCTTCCAGACCGTTTGTGTCTTCCCAATACCTCAGCAAAAGTCACGATTCTGAAGAATCTACTTTGCTATACCCAAACTTGTTAGATCACACTGTTCCAGCAAGCTTTCTACTTTTGATCAAAATAAACCCCACTAACCAGACAGTACACAGGTTTTTAAAAAGATATCAATGGCATTGTCACACCTTTATGCCTGCTAAGGCAATTGCAGTGATTTTTATACTCTTTTTAACCAATGGAATTATAAATTCTAATAATAAGAAGTTAATTATATGTTTTGTTGATTTGTGTTAGTAAAAGCAAGGATTCCATCAGAAAGGCACACTTTCCTCATCTTTCTCGGACACAATTTGGGATAGATATGTCAAGGGCCTTAAAAATCATCCTGTTCTTTGATCAGGTAATTACATGTCTGCAGTTTAACCTAAGAAAATGATCTTGACCAAAAAAAAAATTTTTGCAAAAATGCTTCTCACAGCATTATTTATAATAACCAAAAATGGAAACAAATTCAATTTCCAAAAACAGGACAGTGTTCTTAAATTAATCAGGTTATAGTCACTGGATGGATTATTATATAGCAATTATATAAACAATTTGTAATCATTTTTAGAGAATCACCTGAAGACTATCCCAGAAAGAGTGAAAGCAAATTGTAAATTAGTTCTTTCCTTAAAACTATTGAAATGAGCAAAAATAGGTAGAAACAGAAAGGGGTGGGCTGGCGGGGGACAACCCAGCACTCATAAATCCAACTTCTTAAAATAGCGCTCGGAACGTGACAATCAGGGAAAAAAGAGACCTTCTGACTCTCCATCCCCAAGCGTCAGGGTGGGAGGGGAGTGTGTCAGCAGCGGTGGCCTCCACATTTCCTATAATCCAACTTAGTTTTGGGAGACAGAAATTGGCGCAGAGAAGAGGAGAGGGTGGAGACAGAAAAGCAGAGAGGGTCTTTTCACCAGGCACGTGGAAAAACTGCCATAGCTTGCAATTTTTCTTTCTCTGGACCAGAAGAAGACTAAGAGCGAATAGAAGCATCAATAGTAAGACGTAGAAAAAGAGTTCAACAATCAACAAGGCTTTCCGAGAACAGAAGTGAAGAAAGAGAAGGCAGGAACATTTGAGGGAGTAAGCAGGAGAATGGGATGGAGAAACCAAGAGTAATCTAAGAATCCTCCCAACCCCATCTAAGAATGTCTGGGCCAAAACCCTTGGGATTTTTCCTGCTTCAAATCCCTGAGACATTGCAGCATTATGTATTATAATTAAAAAAGCATATAAACAACATAAATGTCCATTAACCAGTGAACAAATAAATCAAATATGACATACCCACACAATGGAATAGCATCTGATAACGTAGTAATGTGCTGCATAAAGGACGGTTGGTCAAGGTGAACCACACATGTCACAGTGGTCCTATAAGATTATAAAAGAGGGGCTGGAGCGGTGGCTCAGCGGTTACAGTCCTTGCCCCTCATGCACAAGTACACAAGTTCAAACCCTAGCACCCACATACGCAACTAAGTGTCAGAGCAACGAAAGCCATGTGAAAAGCTCAGTAAAAATTGATTCTCTCTCTCTCTCTCACTCCCCTTCTCTCTTAAAAACAAAAAAAGATTATAAAAGTAATTCTGTAGTTATCATGGTGTTGTGGTGCTGTGCTTTTGGGGACAAACCTATGTTGCTGCTGATCATATAAAAGCATAGCACATACACTCGTGCATTATGCAGAATACTTGATAACCAGCAAATGTGTCTCTGGTTTATGTGTTTACTCTATGATGGGAAAGGTTTCTTTTGGGTATGATGAAAATGTTCTAAAATTAGGTAGTGTTGATGTTTATATGATTGCAAATATACTAAAAATACTGAATTATAAGAGAATGAATTATATATAGTGTGTGAATTATATCTCGATAAAATTATCAGTCATAGATAGCAATATGTTCAGTCTTCCAGAGAATGCTACACTTCTCCTCTCCCAAAGATAAATCTATTATTTAGTTTTTCAAATTGGCTAACACAAATTGTGTGTATTTATTATGTGCAACATGTGGTTTTGAAATATTCATACGTTGTGGAATGACAAAAGTGAGCTAATTAATGTGTGCATGTCTTGTATCATTTTGTGTATATGTGTTCGTGGTAAGAGTCCTTAAAATTTACTCTTTCAAGTATTTTCAAGAATTCAATGCACTCTTGTTAACTAATTAACTATAGGTGCTATGTGTACAAGCTCTCTTGATCTTTTGGTAAATAGACTACTATTTACCAAAGGGTAAATTTATTCTGAAGCAAGATAATGATAGCAATTTCATTATTTATGACATTTTTTTGTTTGTTTTTTTGGTACTGGGGATTGAACCAAGGGGTGCCTAATCACTGAACAACATCCCCAGCCCTTTTTATGTCAGGCAGGATCTTGCAGTGATTTAGGGCCTCACTAATTTGCTGAGGCTGGCTTTGAACTTATGATCCTCCTGTCTCAGCCTCCCAAACGGCTGGGATTACAAGGCATAACGCCACTACACCAGACTGTTTATGGCAATTCTGGATGCTAAGACTTTAATGTTAGTATGTTTCAGAGGGTCAGAAAGATTTTCTCATTTTGAAAAAGTCACATTCCCATTTCTTCCTCAAAAAGTTGTGTCTGGATGAGATCACCTGGAATTGTGACAGCAATTTTGAGATCCTGAGCAAAGGAAGGAATTCATAAACAGATTTGGAGAGTAAAAAGGCGACAGCATCTAGGCCCTTGATAGATTTGTTCGGTACTGAGTTACCCAGGATTTCTCTGAAACTCTGAAGTTCTTAAGGAAGATTTTTTTAAAAAAATAGCCTTCAGGGCTGGAGAGGTGGCTCAGCAGTTGGAGTGCTTGCCTGGCATGTGTGCGGACCCAGGCTTAGCATCACAGGCACAACTTAAGTGTTGGAAGAACAAGAACCAGATGAAAAAAATAAATATAATTGAATCTCTCTCTCTCTTAAAAAAAAAAGTCTTTAATGTTTAAGCCCCTTTTAATTGGGTTAACAAAATACTGTAGAACACCTATATGTCTTAAACAGCAGAAATCTATTTCATACAGCTCTGGAGCCTGGAAGTACAAGATCAGGATGTTAGTATGGTTGGGTTCTGGTAAGAGGGTGGGGAAGAGGGGGGAGAGGAGAGAGAGAGAGAGAGAGAGAGAGAGTGCTCCTCCTGAGTGCTGTGGTTGCTCAAGTCTGTAATTCCAGCTACTCAGGAGACAGAGAGGTAGGAGGACCACAAGCCTCAGCCACCTTGTGAGACCATGTCTCAAAATGAAAACTAAACAAGGGTTGAGGATGTAGCTCAGTGGTAAAGCACCCTGGGTTCAAACCTTAGTACTGCCAAAAAAAAAAAAAAAAAAAAACCCAAAAAACAAAACAAAAAAACCAGCAGCAACAACATCAAAAACACCCAAAATCTGGAAGTATAAAATATTCATCTGTTTTTGCAAATGTTATGATTGTCTTTACAAAAATATAAAGGAATTTTGGAAAATTTGCATGTCTCTATTTATGATGTAAAATTTTGATTTGCAAAGTCTAATCCAGTGTACCATTTCCAGGAATCCTTCCTGCAGAAAAATTTTGAAGTTAGCTTAATTTACCATAGTTTCAGTAGGGATTTAATTGGAAATAATATGAATGCCCAATTGATTGAGGAATGGCTAAATAAATTCTGTTGCATACATACAATGAAATACTATGTAATTATTTAGAAGAATGAGGCAGATTTTAGATACTGAGAAGGAAAAAAATATCAGTGGATAAGGGATAAAAGTTTGATCAAAATCCATTTGTGAATGTGCCAGTACACACAGTGTAGAAGAATACACACCAATGTGTTCAATTATTATCAAGAAGATTTGGGTACTTTGTATTTATTTCTGTATCATTTGAAATTTTTCAAATGAGAAAGTTTTATTTCATAATAAAAATAAACTTTTTGCAATACTTGGTAAAAAGTATTTTCCAAATTTTAAAATAAAAATAATTGAGTGTATACATATATACAAAAGGAATTACTAAAGGAACATGTATGTACAGTGGTCTCCATAAGATGCAGCTATATTTAATTTTAAGGTTAATTTCAGATTAATGTATCAGTAATATGTCACATTTTGTCAGAAATATATATATATATTAGTTATTATAATCACTTCATATATGAATTTAAAGGAAGCAAAAAATCTAATTTAATAAAAAGGTAGACACATTTGAAGGTTTAGAGAGCATTCTGACATTTCATTTAATTAAAAACCTCAGGGGCTGGAGGGTAGTTCAGTGGTTACAGCACTTCTCTGGCATGCACAAGTATGTGAGTTCGAACCCCAGCACCATGTACACAACCATATCTTGGAGCAAGGAAAGCCACGTGGAAAACTAAATGAAATTGATTCTTATTTCTCTTTTCTCTCTCACTGTCCCTCTCTCTTAAAAACAAACTCAAATATTTCACAATATTGGCAAAATAACCATTTTGTTTCTATCAGTTTGTTTCAAACAGGTTAGCCACGCATCATGATGTTTAGAAACAACCTACTGCAAATCTACACTAGGCATAAGGTGATGAATACCCCACCCCTTCCAAAAATTGTAGCTATTCTGCTTTTCTCTATCTCAATCCCAAGGATGCGGAGAATCTGACTCACACTCCAAGAAAAGGAGGTGGAGGGGTGTAGAACAGGAATAGATGACAGTGAAGCTTCACCCCAACCACTGCAAGAGTAATGAATCAGTCAATCAACAACAGAAACATCCCTGAGCCAATGTGAGTCTCAATCTCGAAAAATCTGGGCTAGTCCTTGAGGCAAATTTGATTTATCTCAAGTTCTATGTCCATCTCGATCATCCAGAACAAAAATTGGCCTTGCTAAACTGCTGCTGTTTCTGACCAAGAAGTTTGGACCCAGGCACATGCAGTGAGAATCTCCAAACCACATAGTGACCTTCCCAGGGCACGGAGTCTGGGTCTACCAGGCCCCTTAGCAGCTTGAACAGTCTTGCTTTTTTTTCCTGAAAGAGATCCCTGTACCTGAGATAACAGTCCTTTTTCTGATGCCAGGCCTGCTCTGGTGTGTGACACCCAGCGGCAGTCAGCCAATTAACGAAGATATCTTTTGAGATGTTTTTGAAATCAAGAGGATGTTTTCTAAAGGGAAAATTTGGTACAGGTGGCCCAAGGAGAAGATTTAGCTTTTCTTTCTTATTTGTATCCTCTACTGTTTTTTATCCTTTTATTTTTCTTTATACCACCTAAATTCTCAAACATCATTCTTTGAGGAAGTCATGCTCATTTAAAAAAAAAAAAAAAAACACTCTCCTTATAGACTGGCTTCTATGAAATCCAGTGGTGTAGCTACCTTAGCCCCACCCGGCCGGATGGGGAGGAGCTGGGCTGCTGAGGTTTGCTATGGGTAGGGTGATTCCTCACCAGGAGCAGGCAGTGATTTAGGGAGTGGAAAGCCCTCACCCTGCCTGGACTGATGACAGGGTTCCGAATGGCATGGCTTATGGATGGTTTGTGAAAACTATCCCAGAGAGCTTATGAGTTTCTTCCAGTTTTAAAGGGCCTGTTAACACTGAGCCACATGAAAAAATAATCCTCTGGAGGGTTTTCCCACCCCCTCCGTGATGTGATTAACATCTGAAACCACTCAAATTATTCTCCAACGAGGAAAACTTCAACAAGAAAAAGCTCTCTTGAACATTAAAAGAATCTACTTGTTTTGTAATCTGTACTTTCATTTCCAAAAGTCCTTTCATTCCAGGTCTAATTCTGCAGAATCCTCCACTGCAACTTTTTTTTTCCCCCCTGGCTGCATACTTTGATGTTAACATCAATCTTATTGGTGGATAGTCACAAGTTTTTGAAGTGTTTTGAAAGCAGTTGCCTGCTAATAGTGGAGACACATGAGTTTGTATGGCACTCCTCTGATGGGAAGAAAATCTGACAGGATTTGGACACTGACAGTTTTGCTTATAGTTCTTCTGCCAGGTTTTATCATCTAAATTTGGCAGTTTGTCTCTTTATTTTCTCTTCCTTTCTTTTTTAAAAAAAATCTTTCCTTTGATCCCTGAATGCTCTCATATCCAATTTAAATTTAATTGTCATTTAAACACAAAGGAAGCTACTTAAAATTAATAAAAAGAGAATAGAAGACAAACAACAGAAAAATCTTCATGTTGAGGGCAGCAGGCTAAGTCATACTCTGGCTTCAAGATGCCACCATATTTTCTGAGTGGCCTTGGTTTCCTCATCCCCAAATGGGGCTGATCAGAACTCAATAAAGCAGAATTCCTAACCCTAATTATTTCATGGATACTTTTAAAAAGAAATAGACCCCTAATGTTGACTCAAAAAGCTTCCTAATGCAATGTTGCTGAGTATATAGAAACAAAAACAAAAACAAAAATCAGGTAGGAATTCTGTATGCCTGTACTTCTGATACTAGTTGTATCTTCAATTACTGCAAAACTAACACTGCATAATTTACAACCTAGGAAATCCCAGTTAATTGCAAATACAATTGTGTTTCATATTCACACTGGGATGTAGCTGACCCCAGTTGGGCTAGGTGAAGATTAGCACCAAGTTGCAAGTAGACTTGATTCTTCTTCCTGTGTCTTCATTCTAGAATCAGAGGCTACATGAAGCATAATTGGCTTTTGTTTTGTTTTTAATGATGTGTCAGGACTGCAGAGGCCAAATAAAATTAGAAATACACATTTAAAGTCTCTTCCTGCATGATGTTTGCTAATATTCCAACCAAATCCAGAGTCAGTAGGGCAATGAAATAAACTCTGCTCACTCTGGTGACAGTCTACAAAGTCTCATGGCAAAGAGACTTTGGAGGTATAAATATCTAACAGGGAGGAAAGAAAGAATTGGCAACACTAGCTCAACCTACCAGTCCCCTTTCAGTTGTTTATTCATTCTTCACTGTTTTCCATATATGATGTATGTCCCTTGCTCTTCCAGGCACATCAAAAACCTCACACAGTCATGGCACGAGGCTCAGAGTTCAGGATCTTGTGCTGTACACTGGGGACAGGTGTGGCTCTTCTTGATCTTGATATTCATAAACTAAAAAGACAAGGAACCTATCACCCTATGCACCCAATGTATAATGGTGAAACAGCAGAGGAATAGCACAAAACACTCTATCCAAAAAGAAGACCTGAGGGCATATGGTAGTCGTGGAGCCATAGGAATTCTGAATCTTGCTATGAAAGTATTGGCCAGTTTCTCTGCTAGGGTAGAGAATGTTCCTTTATTAGGCCCTGGCCCGGGTCCCTGGGAGTAACACCAAAAGCCATTATTCTCCATCACCCAGCTTTGTCCCTGGGCAACCTTCCTTTTTCATCATCCTTCCTAGCCACCTCTGAAGAGCGTACTGGAAACTGTGAGAGCAGCTCTCTTACCTTCTTCTACCTGTTGGGAGGTTGGAGTGTGGAGGTCTTTTTCATTTCAATGTCAGTTTTAATCTAGCATGGTGGCACTTTAGCAAAGGTAATTGATTTCAATACAGTTAATTATAGATAATTTATTGTGTCAAAAGTCATACTTGTAAATCTTTGCGAGGCACATCTCTTTCTCTCTACACTTAATTAAAAAGTACTCGGGCTGCATCAAGGCATCAGTGAGACCACGTAGCCACTTCTCTAAAAGTCATTTTGTTCAGGTAAAGTATTATTGGCTTTGTCTTAATGAGATTGTAATTGGATTTTGTCATTTTCCTGAGGCTGTATTAGTAAGTCTATTTAAAGTCCAGGTTTAAATTTATCTCTTACTGATTAGAAATGAAAAACAGGTTTATTTATCAACTTTGCAGCTTTTGGAATTTCCAGGCTTTCTCCATTCCATTTCGATTTTGCTGGCAATCGGTTCAGTTCTTTTCTAAGCCTATCCCTTGTCATACCTTTTCAAATGCAGGGATTTTCAGCCTGTTCACATTATCAGCACTCGGTTTCAGAACCCACTGCCACAAGTCCATTGCATGTACTTTTTGCCTTGTACACAATTGAAAATGACAGTTCTGCCAAACATGCCACCATTTCACTGCCACCTACTACAGGGTCCCCTGCCATTGTCCTGTAACATTCTCCCTTCTCTAATGAGAGGAACTGAAAAGTCACAGGCAAAGGGCTTTGCTGCAGAATTCTATAACAGAGAGACAGTGAAAGTAGGGAAGAACAATCTATCACGTTGGTACAAATCAAAGCAAATGTATAAAAATGCTCTTATAAAAGCAATGAAATCAAAGATATAGTATCAACTTAATGTGATGATGCTGTCTTGCTTATATCAAAGCATAGCTCAAAATATGAAGGCAACCCCAGTGTGATACGTGTCTTCTGGAACATCTTTCCTATCATAGGCCAGGTGATGACTCAAACCTTTTAGCCCTGCTCTGAATTGCAACTCCTGAACAGCCACCATGCATTCCACACACTGCCTGGTCTTTTGGCCTCTACTTTGCATACATGCGCAGACATACGAAGCCCACCGTGGACTTCTCTCATGAGCCCATCTCAATGAAAGTAGCACAAAGCTCCCTTGAATGAGTCTGGGGTTATGAGTGTTCAACTGCAAAATAACCTTCCTGATGACGGAAGACATGCTCGTGTTAACCCCTTTAATATTATTTTGAACACGAAACACAAGCATTTTAAAATCTTACCACTTAGGCACTACTGAGACTATGGACTGTAGATCCCCCAGCTGAGAACATTGAACTGAGGGTTATTGGGGGTTTTAAGGGACATGATATTGTTTAAAGAACTTTACACAAGACTTGAGTAAGTGCTCAATAATTTTTAGTTTCCTTCCCTTCCCTTTTCACTTTATAGATTAGAGTTTTGTGGTCCACTGTGAGCATTAATTTGTTCAGCTCTGCCTTCAGGTGGAACATCTGTCTAAATCCAGCTTTGTGAGTATTTTTAAACTGAGAGATTTTCCATCTGCTTTGGAGTTATAGCAGCCCACGTTATCCTCACTTGAGCTCTTAATGATATATGTGTGATGGAAACAGGACGTTTTAATATGTAAGTATTCATTGCCTCCCTCATTCCTGTCTGTGTGGACTCTACTCCTCCTCCACTATCTGAAGAATTTTCTCTTTGCCAATATCATTCTTGGTATTTTTGTAATATGGAATTAGGAGACAGGGAGAGCAACTGGGCCAGAGGTACATGAAGAAAAGGGAAAGGATTTTAGCTTTCTGGGTCAGTTCTGGGTTCTCTCTTGTGGAGAATTCTGGTAATGAGCAAAGCAGAAATGAAACTACAAAAAGAAGCCCAATTCTAAACTGACATAAATAAGAAAGAACTTGAGGTGGGAGCAGGAGGAAGAACACAGAAAACCCATCCTAGATGGATGTTAGGAGAATTTGGGGAGTTTGGAGACGTTGGAACAAACATGCAGTTTGAAAGAAGTGTGGAAAAGAGATGATGTTTTTAAAAGTAAGGTTGTGGGTTGTACCATAGATCCTCTAATATTTCTTGAAAATTGCACATAAGATAGTAAAATTCTTTGTCGGTTACTTTTGGCTGCTGGAGTATACATTTTTTCAAATGGATCATGATGCTTAAATTGATCCATGTGATTCTTCCCAAACACACACACACACACACACACACACACCCCACACACATGTGCTCGGGCATGCGCTTTGTATTTGGAACACATACCCTTCTTCCTAGCTAAATAATCAGCACTGAGATTACATATTGATTACTCATTAAAGCTCAACAAAAATCACTAAGGTTCATTTATTTTCTGTAGCATCTTCTGTGTATTTAGTAAGACTTTCATTTGAACATACATGTCAAGAATAGAAAGCTACTGGGGTTCCAGGTAGAGTTCAGAAATAGAGCATTTGCCCAGCACATGCAAGGCCCTGGGTTCAATCACTAGCAACAACAACAGAAAGAATAGAACGTGACTAATAACGATATCTCCTTTGTTTTGCTGTTTACAACTCTTAGGCAAGGTTACTTTCTTTATACGCAAGTAGAGTTACATAGTGTTGAACATAGCTAGGTGATCCTTAGCCATCTCCTTTATCTAGTAACACAGCTAGAAGCTAAATTTCCCAGCCTCCCTTGCAGTAGTTGGCCACTGGATTAAGTTTGTACCAGTGGAAAATGAGCAGAGGTGAGTGTGTAAGTTCTGATTCAGTAATATGAAAGAAAATTGCTTGCTGTCTAGATTTTCTCAGCAACCCTTTCTTACAGGCTGAATTTTAAATAAGGATCTGAGCCCATTTCAGTCATGAGTGAGAACACCATAACAACAAAACACAGAAGGAACCTAAGTCCCTACAGGATCTTTGACCGTTTTCTGTCACTATAACAAATACCTGAGATAATCAACTAATGAAGAGAAAAGGTTAATTTTGGCTCACATCCCTGGAGGCTTCAGTCCATGATTGGTCCTGCTTGGCAAGCAGCATATCATGATGGGAATGTGTGGTGGAGTGACACTGATCCTCTTGGCCAGGATGCAAAAGAGAGAAAAGATGACCAGGGTCCTACAATCTCCTTGGAGGACACACCCCTCTGGTGAACCAAAGACCTGCCATTTCACCCAGCTCTTGAAAGTTTTCACCCTCTCTCAAAAATGCCACCCTGGAGACCAAGTCTTCAACACATGGGTCTTTGAGGGACATGGGTCTTTGAGGGACATTTAAGATCCAAACTACGGCACCCACCAAACCTGGACAACAACGTCCCAAAAGACTGTATGAGTGAGAGGGAAATACATTTCTATTATGTGGAATAAGTGACTATTGGAGGAATCTTTTGTTATAGTTTAGTTTGTATCATAATCTGTACACTTAGAAAATGTTGCTTTCAATTTAGGAGATGATTGACAAATGAGTAATATGACCTAATTGTACTATTTTTATGTTTTATGAAAACAATGTGTTACAGTAAAAACTTCAGTTGTGGATCACCATTATGTCTGAGAAGTACTATTCACTGGTATGAAAATTCATCTCTTCCTGTACAATTAAATTGTGATTGATTAAAATAAAGTTCAGATGTTCAAAACTAGACCAAACAATTGTAGCAAATCAGCTGATAGCTGCACATTCTTATAATATTTACCTACTTATTTTTAAAAAATGTAGGATATCCAGTTTCTAGTCCAGCTTATATACAAAGCTTGGATGCTATCTTTTCCACCACTTAAAAAAAGTTGCATAAAATGAAAATAAACTCTCAGACTCACCAGAGAATGGAGATCACAGGGCAAAAGCAACTGCCGCAAAATTGGAGCAACACACAGGTGTGTTCCGAAAATCACAACATCTCAAGAAAGAAACCAAAGAGCAGAAACCTCCAAGGGAACCTTTCCAGGATAGGAAAGCCTAAATTATAACTGACAATTGCCAGAAGATTAGTGGACAAATTGAGAATTTAACTCGATGGGGGCCTCGTCTTTGGGGGATGGGGAGCATTTTCACGAGTTTTACCTTTGGAAGTCTGTGTTAATCAACTATTTGTCACTGTGACCAAAATCCCTGACAAGAACAACTTAGAGGAGGAAAGATTTATTTCAGAAGACTCGTTCCTTGGTTGGCCAGCTCCATGGCTCTCAGCCTGAGATGAGACTTAACATCATGATGGAGGGGCTTGGTGGAGAAAAGCTACTCAGCTCATGGCAGTGAGGAAGCAGAGAGGGGAAAGGGAAGGGACCAGGCAGAAGATAAACCTTTCAGGAAGCAGTGCCACTGACCAACTTCTTCTAACTAGCTCCCACCTCCCAGTCATCCTTTCAGCTCATGGATTAATGGAGTAATCCAATAATGAAATCAGAGCCCCCAAGGTCTAACCACTGCCACAAAGCTTCACCTCTGTCCCCTGCTGCACAGTGGACCATGATTTCAATATGAGCCTTTTGGAGGACAAAACTATAAGAGTCCTACTAGGTCGGCACCCATAAGAGAAAAGTCCCTTCCTGTTTCCAGCAGGGGGAGTGAGGGAGGAAGCCATTCCTAGGTACTCCCAGAGCATTCTGTTCCTCTTCAACAAGGCCTGTCCTCAAGAAAAACCTCAAGTCGTCCCCCTTATCTGTGATTTCACTCTCCATGGTTTAGTTAGTTTCATGTGGTCTACTATGATCTAAAAAGATTAACTGGAAAAGTCCAGAAATAAAAATTTCTGTTTTAAATAACTTTTATTGTGTTATATTGTTAAATTGTTTCATTTTATTACTTATCATTACTTTAATTTCTTACTGTGATTAATTTATAAGTTAGAATTTATCATAGGTATGTGCATACAGTAAACAAAACTAATATACAGAGAGCTTAGTACTATCTGTGGCTTCGAGCATCGACTGGGGGGTCTTAGAAAACACCCCTATGGATGAGGGGGGATGACTATTTCATGAGAACCTGACCTGAGGTTTTCTAGAGCCCACATGGCCAGGAGGATGGGAAATATCACATTCCAAACCCATCTACTCTTTCTGTCTCATTAAAGGTGGAGTTAGGGGGAGTGTCCTAAGAGACCCAGTGACACAGGGTCACTTGAAGACTGAGACCTACTCAAAGGACGAGAGAGCATCTCCCCTCTCCTTCTTCTAACCACCTCATCAGTGTGACATCCAAATAATAACAGGGGAATACAACTCAAAGAAGCCCACATCTCAGTCTCTTTATTAACAATCCTTTAGGAAAACGAAAAAATACTGAGTGCCTGTCATGAGTTGAGATCACGTTGGTGTTAAACAAAAAGGCTCCTCTCAGAGAGCTTATGTACTAGTGCATAAATTTATATTACAAAAAGTAACATGAACTATATAATTTAAATTAACTACAAGTGGTACAAAGAAAATAAGGTAAACTAAGACCTGGAATATGGTGGGAGAGAGAGCACAGCCTTTTTAGATAAGGTGGATGGCAGATTGCCCTGAGGAGGTGGCTTCGGCTCTGAGGCACTTGTGAATTAGAAGCTTTCTTTTCTAAAGCAGGTCCACATCCAGGCCGTTCACTTCCCACTCCTGATCCTCAGGACTTGCAAGAACAAGTGTGGACCTCAGAGAAGTTCCCAGAAACATAATCCAAAATCCAGTGTATCAGGAAGACCAACCTCTTGATCTTTAAGGAGGGAGAAAAATCATCAAGTTCTGAAGAATCCCTGCCAAACATCTGGTGCCAAGCTTACCCCCAAAAAGACCATTAACTTTTTCTCAAAGGAATTTTTTCATTTAGACTTTTTTCTCCAGAATTTTGTCACCTCTTTGTTGAAATTACTTTTCATGGAATGACTAGTTCATTACGGTGCATTACAGCGATGTCTTTTGTTAAATAAAATGTTCTGTAACTGGTTCATACCTCATCCTATTTATTTGAATAATATGACTTCATTTCTGAATGTTAATCCAATATTCTATTTCTAGCTGGTTGAACATAGCATCTGTAATAATTTTTATTTCAGAAGCTATGCTTTTTAGTTAGCACCCTTAGTCCTTATTTTAACGTTGTTTCTATGGAAAAGTCAGATTCAAATTTTAACACTTTGATTAGTAGTACTCTTCCAGAAAAAATAGACTGGTTTCTATATATGATAATTTAATGTCTGAGAATAATGATTTTTATGCTCTTTCACTGCAGGGAAAGTTATATATGTAAAATAAAAATCAGGGCTGTTCTTAATGGAGTGTGATGAGAGATTAGCACCTGCTTTCTCTACCCCCAATGACAGAATGGATATTTATCATTCCTGGGTTTATGTGTAATTGTAATGCGCATTTCTTGTATAGTTTTCTAAATTCCGAGACCAGAGAAGTGGGTTCTTTATTTTTATTTTATTTTATTTTATTTTGGTACTGGAGACTTACCCCAGGAGTGCTTTGACCACTGAGCTTCATCCCTAGTCCCCAGCCTTTTTTTTTTTTTAAGAGAGAGAGAGGGAGAGAAATAAGAATCAATTTTATTTATTTTTTCATCTGGTTTTCATTGCTCCAACACTTCTTTGTGTACATGGTGCTTGGGTGCAAACCTGGGTCCTCGCACGTGCCAGGCAAGCACATTAAACGGAGCCACCACTCCAGCCCCAGGAGGGCACTTTAAAAGGCTAGTTTGCAAATGGTTTCCCCTAGAAATAGTTGCTGGGGTTGCCTTAGGAGGTGAGAAGTAAGCAGAAAGAAAAAGGGAAGCCGAGAGGGGCTAGGTTGGAGCAATGGAAATTGGTGACCAAGCAGGACATCCAAACCCACATTTGTGAAGAGAGTAGCTATATTGTGATAACTCTCAGTGATTTTATCCTGGAAAGTTTATTTCTCATTTCATAAAAGCTGGTGCCTGTCAAAGGACTCTCTCTTTCATCTGGTAAATCCAAGGTGCAGCTGCCACCACAGTGTGGAGCCTCTCTATCAATACAAAGAGTCTATCCGATGCTATTGCAACAGAGAAGGCAGAATGCAAGGTCCACAGAGGACTTTAGGGCCAGGTTGCAAGTGACAGATCCATTGGGAAGAATGCAGTCTACAGAATCTCCACCTAATTTCAAGGTAGTCTAGGAGACATAAAGAAGCACTTGGAATATACTGAATAGAAAATATTTAAGCCTTGCTTCAATTAGAGCAGCTGTTTATGCACCTATTGGGTATAATATTGCCAAGAGATATTTTATGTGCGGAAAGCTTTTTTTTTTTAGTTTAAAAAATGTGTGAAGGTACAGATTCAATGATAAATATAACTATTTTAAATTTAAAATTAACCAATATGGGGTTCCTTCTGAGAATGTGAAACTTCCATGCTCTCCTGGTTTGATTGACAAGTTGAGAGAGATTGTTGATGACAGTGACATGCTGGCTTGTCAAGAAAAGAGATGTCATCACATATGCAGGCACTGAGTTTACATGTGGACGTATGGTTGCCCCTCATTTGTTTTACCCTCTTTCTAGTCTGCCTTATTTGGAAACTCAGATCTGTGTGTGTCACAGTCCCTTGCAACTTAGATTCTGAATATGATTCAGATTTAACAAATTGGAAATACTCTGTGAGATCTGGCATTCCAGAGCAAAGTAGAGGCCTTGTGTGTTAGTCAGTTTTCATTGCTGTGTCAAAATACTTGAGATAAATAGCTTGAGAGGAAGAAAGATTTATTTTGGTTCATGGTTTTTGGAGGTTTCAGTCCATGGTAGCTTGGCCCCTTCACTTCTGGGCCTGTGATGCGGCAGCCCATCATGGCAGTGTGCAGTTGGTGCAGGAGGCCTGTTTGAGGCCTCCCTCAAAGGGAGGCTGGGAAACCAAAAGAGAGATAGGGACACCTGGTTCCAATATCCCCTTCAAGAGCACCCAGTGAGGACCTAACTTCCTTCCACTAGGCCCCACCTCCTACAGGTTCCACCACCTCCCAGGAGTGCCACAGGCTGACAACCAAACCTTAAGCATCTGAGCCTTTGGGGAACATTTAAGATCCAAACCATAACACCTTGTCTCTGCGGTCTTGCTGTTTCTACTGGCAGGCTTCTTCATGGAGACATTTCAAGGTTTTTTGTTTGTTTTTGTATTTTTTTTTTTTTTGATGCCAACATTAAGAGATGTTCCAGGGGCCACACACAAGTGACATGGGTGTCAGAGGCATAGCATGGGCCATTGATGCTACTACTGTGAATCATAGTTTTTGAGCCAGCAGCCTTGGGGCTTCTTAATCATGGCACTTCCTGCCTGTGGTGCACTGGGGATATTCTAGAAGCTAGTACCAGGGAAAAAATGGGATCTCTTTGGGTGGTTCTGCTCTGCTGTGTACTTAGAGTCATTTCTGAAAATCAGTGTCGAGTTTACTTGTTCAGCACCTCCCTTCTCCCCACTCCTGGGCTCTTAATGACTCTGTACATCATTTAAAGTCCTGTAATAAAACTTCCTGATTAAAATAGTTAGAGTGGGTCCTGTTTGCATCAAGTAAGGCCAGACTGATCATGACCCAAATATGGGACAATTATAAATCTTAGCATCATAAAATAAAGACAAATAGAGCAATACGTGGGAACATCTTTGTAACTTACTCAAGAGGTCTCTAACATCCTGTGCAAGCTGAGCTCTTAGGTGATCCTATTTCTTAGCATTTTGTGGAAGCTGATAAATTTTAAAAACTATATGGACTTGGCCAAAGATGAAAGAGGAAGGGAATGTAGCTGAAAGCTGCCCCTCCTTTGCCTTCATAGCAGAAATCATCAAATATTTTCTATAAAGGAACCGACTGGAAACATTTTAGGCTTTAAGGGCCATATGATCTCTTTTGCAACTGTTCAGCTCTGCAATTGTAGTATATGGCAATTGAAGCCCAAGATATTATATGAAATTAGTGGGTGTAGCTCTGTCCTAATAAAACTTTATTTACAAAAATAGGTAGTGAGCCAAATTTGGCTTGCAGATCATAGTCTGCTGATTCTTTTTCCACAGTAATGGCATCCTCAATTTTTATATGGGCACACGGCCACCTGGAATAAGAAGGACCTTCCCCAGTCTTCCTTGCAGCTAGGTGTGGCCAAGGGATTAAATGTGATATACAGTATGCAAACAGAAGTAGTGTGGGGAACTCCCAGGAAGTGCCATTGAAGAACTGGTGGAGAAGAGAGCAGTGTGCAATTTTATCTCCCGTTCTCCCTTTCTGAAAGCTGGTTAGAATGTGATCATAATGACTGAAACTCCAGTTGCCCTTTTAGACCAATAGTTATCTTAGGACTGAAAGCCAAATATTGAAGATGGAAGAGTACAGAAACTAAATCCTTGACATCTGGGAATAATCAGGTAGGCTTTTTGAATATGTGAGAGAAGTAAACTATCATTTTGCTTAAGTTATCAATAAAAGAAATGAGGGGCTGGAACAGTGACGCGCTTGGGCTGGAGGTTAGCATGCTTGGCTGGCATGCACAAGGACCCAGGTTCAAACTCCAGCACCATATACACAGCTAAGTGTTAGAGAAACAAAGGCCAGATGGAAAGTTAAATAAAGTTGATTATCTCTTTCTCTCTCTTCCTCTGTCTCTTTCTCTCTCTTTAAAAAACAAATAAATAAAAATAAAAAAAATAATGAATTAAAGTATTCATTATGGGGTTGGAATGGTGGCTCTGCAGTTATGGTGCTTTTGGTGCTTGCCCATGGCGCTTGCCTGGCATGCGCAAGGATGCGAGTTCAAACCCCAGCACCACGTACACAATAAAGTGTTGCAGCAATGAAAATCACATGAAAAACTAAATAAAAATTGATCCTCTCTTTCGCTCTCTCTCTCTGCCCCTCTCTCTTTAAAAAAAAAAGTATTCATTACACAAAATAAAGCTATCGGGACTTGGCTCAAAATATGTAAACATCAACTTTAGGTACAAAATATAAAAAATTTTTTTCATGGTATTTGCAATACCAAATTTCTGTATGTAAAATTTCTTTGTAGAAAGTTATTTGGTATTTTCATGATATAAAATAGAAATAAGAATCATGAAAGAGGTGGAAAAGAAGTCTAAATCTGGTTATAAAGCGTAGATTTAAAATTCACAATGAAGACACTCAATTATACAGTAAGCTACCTTTGTATGGAGTGTTCAGACTGACATCCCTCTTCATCATTAAACCACAGAAATAGCTTTCTTAATTGTTTTACAAATGTTCCTATATACCAAATAATACCAGAAAGGTAGCTTTTCTTTCCTATCCATGTCACTAGCCCTCTTTATGAGAGTATCTTATTGGGTGCTATTTATTCTTCTAGGTTAAGAAGAGAAAGGCTGAATTAGGTTAGAGCTGAGTTCCTTACAACCTCACCAAAGTGTGGTCCTTGGACCATCAGGACCACGTAGGAACTTTTTAGGAATGCAAACTGTTGGACCACACAGTATTAGAATCTGATTTTAATAAGATCCCTTGGGTGAACTGCATGCAGTTTGAGAGTATTGCTTCTCAACCCTTCCCTTGACTTCTCAGCTTTTTCGAACTCAAAAATACTGAAAAATAAATAAAATACTTATGCAATCCTAAACTACCCACCAAACACCAAAACAGAAGGAAGACTAAAATTCAAATATATCTTAAAGCATCACTTTTTTGTGTTGTATGGGTTCAAAATACTTCTTTTTATTAGAAAGCATCTAGGATTAGGCTCATCTTTGGTTATGAGGATGAAAACTTAGATTTTAGTGATAAATCCAGCAATAAAATGCCATACTTGTAGAACTTCTTAAGGATCAGAGCCTACAGAGTCTATTAAATTCTGATAAATAAAACTAATAGTTTTTACTCTTTGAGTCATCAAATTTATTAAATGTCTAAAGTTATTATTTAATATTATTTTTACTTCATATGTCAGTTTCATGAGTGCTGTAATTTTTTTTCAAATTTTTTAAATTAGAAGTATATAGAAATACAGTTGAGGGGGAAACATTATCAAAACCTTAGCAATCAATGGATATAAACTTTGTTATCCAGGGGAAAAGCCAAAACATGGATAATCACCTTGGGTTTCACCTGTTGCAGTTTCCCCCAGAAGAACTCATGTGTTAAATGGGTAGTTTGTGGAGGAATGACATTGGCTTCTGGGATGGTTCCCCCATCTTCCCAATCTCCAGACTCCTATGAGTTCTTCAATTTGAAGTTTTGTTAGCTTAGCAGTCTGCCCTACTGCTTCCCCATATATGCTAGCATCAACAAATGAGAGAAACTATTCGGCCCTTGAGTCTCTGAGCTTGGGAGACTTCACTAAGCATAATTCTATCCATCTCCATCCATTTGATTTCAAAAGCCATAATATCGTCCTCTCTAATGGCCGAGTAGTATTCCATAGTATATATGTACCAAAGCTTTTGTATCCACTCGTCGAGTGTGGGGCATCTTGGTTGGTTCCATATTCTAGCTATAGTAAATTGAGCTGCTATAAACATCGATGAAGCCACATCGCTATAATACGCTGATTCTAACTCTTTTGGGAAAATTCCCAGGAGTGGGATAGCTGGGTCATAAGGTGGTTCCATCCTTAATTTTTTGAGAATTCTCCATATAGCTTTCCATAGTGACTGAACCAGTTTGCAGGCCCACCAGCAGTGTAATAGTGTTCCTCTTTTCCCAGAGCCCCTCCAGCATCTGTCATTGTTTGTATTTTTCATTTTTGCCACTCTAGCAGGAGTGAGGTGGTATCTCATGGAAGTTTTGATTTATGAGTGCTGTAATTTAAAGAATAAGAAAACTTATATTACAAAGTGTAAATAGTTTTCTTCTACAGAAATATTTCTTCTTGCAGTCTTTCTTAGTTCGTACATTCAACCTATGCTGCAGAGATTTAGAGGAGAGTCATCAATATAATGGCAAGTATGAGCATACAAACTTGAAGTTAAAAGCTTCTAGAATTAAAAAAAAAACTTAAAGAAAATGTAAAATTAATCTCCAGGCTTTGTCAAAGAATGATTCTCAGCTTTTCATAATTTCTAGCATCAACCAGAAAAAAAATTTATATGAAACATGACCATTTATAGTTAATGTTATGGTTTGGATGAAAGGTGTCCTCGTAAAGCTCATAAGAGACAATGCAAAAATGCTGAAATGTCGGGCTATGACAGTCTTAACCCGAACAGTGAGTTAATCCTCTAATAGGGATTATTTGGGCAACTGAAGGCTGACAGGGTGTGGCTGGAGGAGGCGGGTCATTAGGGTGTGTATTTGGGTATGTATTTTGTATCTGGCGAGTGGAGTCTTTCTCTGCTTGCTGGAGCCGTGCCCTGAACTGTCTCCCTGTGCCACACTCTTCTGCCCAGATGCTCAGCCTCACCTCAAGCCCCAAGGAATGGACCTGGCCTTCCATGGACTAACACCTCTGAGACCGTGAGCTCCTAACAAAACTCCTCCTCCTAAAATTGTTCTTGTCAGGTCCTTTAGTCACAGTAGGAAAAAAGCCAACTAAAACAGCTAATGAACCCATTTAACAGAGTGGTTCGTTTATCTTTATAACTCTGCGTCAAAAGTAGTAAGATCTTGAAAAAATTAACTGGAAAGATGAATCTTTAATATTCCACTATAACTGAAAGAGAAAACCTAAGGATATAGCCAAGTACTACCTCAAAGAAACGCAAAATCGCTGTCCTAATAGTGCTCTTTCCATAGAAATATCAACAGTCATTTCAAGGTGAATTAAAATAGATTAAATCAACAAAATCACTTACCTAAAAAGAAAAAATGACCATTTAAGTAAGACATACACTTCTTTAAGGGTACTTAAAATATATGAGGTAGAATTTCATCATGGTGTTGGTTAGATGTGGAAAAATAGATTCTACAACTTCTAATGGTCCCTTTCAACCTAACATTCAATGAATAATAATAATAATCTCTGTATAAATATTATTTACTAGAAACACACACACACACACACACACACACACACTCACACACACACATATATATTTTGTTGTTGTTGTTGAAGATCAATCCAAGCATACTTTTCCTAGCTGTAGTTTGGATATTAAGTGTCCTTTGAAGGCCAATGTGTTGAAAGGCTTGGTCCCTGATTGTTGGGGATCCCCCAACACGAGGTCCAGCTGGCTTGTAGAAGAATTGGTGGTAAACAACTCTGACCCAGCTGGCTTGTATTTTCCTTAGTGACGTAATGCCTGACCGCAGGACTAAGCTATTTGGTCACTCATTGGTACAATTGTATAAACGTGTTTCACTATACCCCTATTGGCTGTTGTAATGGATAAATAGAGTAGCAGCTAGTCAGGTAGAGGAAGCGGCCCAGAAAGGAAGTAAGAGCGCGGCCCAAGGAGAAAGCAGCCCTGTCCAGAAGCAGCCAGAGAAGAAGCAAGCAGCAGCCAGGAGGAAAGCAGAGAGACGACAGCAAGCTGCCTGAGAGACCACTACCTGCTGCCTGAGAGAGTCAGAGAGGCAGCAGCAGCAGAGACAGCAGAGAGATCAGCAGCAGTAGAAGATGCAGGCAGTAAGAGCCTCGGCTGCAGAAACAGTGACTCTGGTATGGCAGTAGAAACAAGGACTATGAATGTGAATAGCCTTGTATCTAAATGTAATGCCTTAAGGGCCTTGACTCTGAGAGGGAAGGCGGGAAGCGCCTGGAGGCCTTTAGCCGCGGGAAAGAGGGAAATAAAGTGTGTGGAGAACTTAAGAGCAAATGGGTCCAGTAGAATGCATTGTCCGGTCCCTGCGGGCCGGGACCGGACACCTGATGTGGTGGCTGTTGGGAGGTGGCAGAACCGTTAAGAGATGAGGCCTAGTGGGAGGTCTTGGGACATTGGAGGAGTGCCAGTGAAGGGACAGTGTGACCCTGTTCCCTTCCTCTCACACACACACACACACTCTCTCTCTCTCTCTCTCTCTCTCTCTCTCTCTCTCTCTCTCTCTCAGCTACCAGGCATGAGGAAAGCAGTTTTGCCTTGCCACATGCACCCTGCCATTGCCATCCAACACCTCCACCGTGGGCCTAATAGCTATGGGTCTGCACAATCGTGGACTGGAAACTAAACCCATAAGTCAAAATACACCATTTTTTCTTTATAAGTTAATGATCACAGGGCTGAACGGTGGCTCTGTGGTTACGGCACTTGCCTGAGATGTACGAGTACATGAGTTCACACCCCAGCACCATGTACACAACAAAATGTCCGAGGAATAAAGGTCACATGAAAAACTAAATAAAAATTACTTCTCCCTTTCTTTATTTCTCACTGTCCCCTCTTTCTTAAAAGAAAAAGTTAATGATCACAGTCATTTGTTATAGTAACAGAAAGCTGATGAACACATTTCTTATACCATTTTATTTTCTAACTTTGGCTGAAATATTCAGAAAATGAGCAACTCTATAACCTCTTTAGAAGAAAAAGAGAGGTATCAAGATTTGTGGGTCCTTTTGTCACAGAGGTTTTGGAGTATTTAAGGCAGTCCCATTAACTTCTTAGAATTCATGTTGAAATGTGCTTAAAAAATTATTTCCTGTCAGTTTGGCATACCAGCTAAGATGAAGGTCTATTTACATGTCTGGATCAAGTACAGGAAGGTTCATCAGACATCTATTGCTTGAATTGCATGCTGTTTTTCTATCTGGCCATTTTAGGGTGACCAACTATTCCGTCTTGCCCAGTACTAAAGAGACAATGACTTTCAGTGCTAAGATGAAGACAGTTGGTTGCCCTACACTTCAGTAATACATTTTTCAGTGTGTACTTCTGTGTCTGCATATGTGTGTATGAGCACACATATATTCCGGCACATTCGTTTGTATCATTTTCTTCCAGATTAACTTCCTGTCACAGGACAGAAAAATGACTAAACAAATATAAAGTTTTTTCCAGTTTATAACCTGTGTATTGAACTGTGCAAAGAATCCAGTAATGAGCTATTTATCAACTCATTTTCTTTTCAAACAAGAAAATTATGAAGTTTAATACCTGTGTTGTTAAGGAAAAAAGAAAAATTACCAAAATAAAGTCATCTTGTCCTGATGATGGTATAGATGAACAGTTCTTGAAATGGTGCTTCCCTTACAGCCTCAATAAACCCACCCTTTAGGAGAAAGCTTGTCTTTAATCATTCAAGGCTGGCAGACTGACTGACATACTGCAGCTGCTAGAGGACTTACTCTTAGTTGAATGACTCATCGTGTAAAATAAAGGGAGTTTTGCTTTCATGTCAATTCACTTTTAGAAATGTTCATAAAAATTGAAGAATTGGCTTTATCTGTTTCTTTGAAATAACACTCCAGTGTAATATGACTGATTCTGAATTGTTCAACTTACAATTTCTTAGAATAAAGATATTACAGGGATGTAAAGATAACCATTAATAAGCAACTTGACTGATTATTTAGAATGAAACAATGAAAATTCATTACTAGATAATTCTATTCAAAAGAGAACCCTCCCATAACCGCACACACACATACGCATCATCATTTGAGCCAATTATTAAGTAAGCTCCACATTTTGAAAATATATATCCAATGGGAAAAGTCAGACAGTTATACATCTTTTCCAGTTAGACTATATTTCAAGGTAATCAAAAATAAAATGCCACTGGATGATCCATGATGTGGATAGATCGGATTTTCATGATCCTAATCCAGTGTCAATTTAGTTCCACTTATAGTGGAATCATAAAACATTGTGTCTCTTGCTCTGACACACAAACTACAAACCACCCACTGTACCATATTTTACCAACATGCCTGATGTGAATCCAGCAAACTTTTAGATTTAACTTTCAGTATATAAAAAATAGAGGAGATGGGAACAAGTGAAATGACAGTACCAGAGTGCACAGAGGTGGATTTAAGAAGGTGGACCATTCCGAGGGGTCATCGATCCAGTCCACCCAACAAATCCATTTGTAATAGGAAAAGAAAATATGGATGCCAGGTTAGAAAATAAGTGAGAAACATAACAACCATATTCATGTGTAGCCCTGATTTGACTCTAGTTTGGACAGACTGACCCTAAAGGGCACTTGGGAAATAATTGAGAATTTTGAATATGGATAAGATAAAAATTCTTGACTTACAAAGGTGAAAATCATTAACTTGGAAAAACAGGTTAGAAAATACCTGGGAAATTATTGTCTCATTTTTATATAATACATATATATGTAAATTATCTGAGAGAACAACACAATGATATTAACAGAGATAATTTTTGGGTGGTAGGCATATAGTGTTTTTAGTTTCTTATTTTTTGTCTTATTTTGCAACTTTCTCATTGCATATCTATATGGATTTTGTAGCAACAAAGCTTATGTCTTTATTAGGAACCTAAAAGAATTGTGAGCTGAGTGGGAGTGCTGCGGTTCAACGCTATTAGTGTTTTCAGACCATTCTGGTACCTAGAGTTGTTTATGGAAATAAAATTGTTCATGACTTTAAGCAGAGAATTTTCAATTCTAGGAAAAGATTAATTTCTGGTGCAGATTTATTCATATTTCTCTTGTTCATTATTAACACTGAAGTCATTATCTTCAAACAAGGTCTATGGATTCCTGACTTCTTTAGTTAGTAGCTGTACGACCTTGAGCTCAGATTCTCATTTATAAAAGGTTGACAACCAGACTGTGTGCTTCAGACATTCTTGTGAGTTTTAAATGAAATGATACACCAGAAAGCCCTAGAACAATGTCTGGCACCTAAGAGTGCCATAAATGTCAGCTCTTGTCACTATTATTATGTTCTCACGATAAAGGATTCCATTATCCACGTTCTTTCTCACTTAGGACAGAAAGTCATCCAGGAGATCCCTTGTCCTTACCACAATGCACCCCTTATGTTCATGATCAGCATCTATGATTTCTTCATTTTTATAGGATAAAAACCAAAGTATAGGATACAACCTTCTGTTATCTAGATTTTTGCCCATTTTTTGAGTTCTAGAACTTTTACAATTCCTTTATACCTCCTAAGCTTCAACCTTAAGCTATAATAAGCATGTGACCGTTAATGAAAATTTACTTTTTAGTTATCTAAATACGAAAGAAAACAAAACAAAACCAAGAGCCATATAAAACACTCTTCATCTGCCCCCTTCAGGTAAAGATGCCATTTAACAATAATTGAAACAATAACTGCTCTCTAAAAGATGCTTATGATTTATAAATGAACCCATCATTGTGAGAATTTTGACTCTGAAAAATAACTTGTACCATTTATTGAAACTCTTACCACACTTCAAAAACTTGGAAACAGAACTTTAAATCTATTCTTAAATCTCTCAAAGAGTCTCAGCAAAGTATTAGTCATTTTTTGAATATAAAAAAGCAACACTTGCTCAAAAATTTATGAGAAGTGATTTGATATGAATAAAAACTTAAAGCATAATCTCAAACAAACTGCAGAATTTTTGGATGGAACTGAAAACAATTAGCAGTAAGTATAGTCAGAAATCCATTTTCTGTATGAATCTGTGTGTTGTCTAATAAACTCTGATAGAGCTAACAGTATTATGAAAGAAAACAATACTGATTAGTAACATGAAACCAAGAACATAGCTGGATAGTCCCAGATACTTGAAGCAAGACCACCAGTTCCAGGACAGTCTGGGCAATTTAGGGAGATCTTATCTCAAAATATAGGAAGGACTGGGGGTACAGCTCAGTGCTTTTCTAGCATGTGGGAGCCTCTGGGTTCAATTCCCAGCACCACAAAACAAAGCAAGCAAACAAAAGAACATGAAAGTATAAAACTTACTTGCAAAAGTTAGCACATAGTCAAATTCAGAATACCCTAATGCTGTCCTGTGGTGTGTAAATCACTTATGTCTTTAATTTGAAGGTTAAAAGATAAATATTAAAAGTAGTGATAGCTACAAAAAAATTTGTTAAGGAATACACAATATAAAGAAACAAAAATTGTGGAGTGGTGGCTTGGCGGTTACGGCGCTTGCCCAGCATGCATGAGTACATGAGTTCAAATCCCAGCACCCACATGCACAACTAAGTATCAGAGCAACGAAAGCCATGTGAAAAACTCAATAAAAATTGATTCTCTCTGTCTCTCTTTCTTTCTCTCTCTCTCACTGTCCTTCTTTCTTTAAAAAAGCCCTATACAGATTTGATGCAACCCCCATCAAGATACCAATTGCATTCTTCACAGATAGAGAAAAAGCAATTCTCAAATTTGTATAGAATAACAGAAGACCCAGAATAGCCAAAACATTACTACACAGAAAAGAGGGTCACAATTCCTGACTTGAAATTAAACTGTAGGGCTGTAGTAACAAAAATAGTGTGGTATTGATATCAAAACAGAATTGAAGACCCATGGAACAGCATTTCTATTCTGAGACAAACCGCCAACTCTTTAACCATCTGATATTTGATAAAGGGGGCAAAAGCATAGTGTGGAAGAAGGACAACCTGTTCAACACTGTCAACACTGGACAGACATATGCAAAATTGGATCCCTACCTCTCGCCCTGCACAAAAATCAAATCAAAATGGGTCAAGGATCCGGAAATTAAACCAGCAACTTTACAATTGCTTGAAGCGTAGGATCAACACTACGTGACATAGGGGTTGGCTCTGCCTTCCCTAACAAGATGCCCATAGTGCAGGCATTAAAGCCAAGAACAAATGAATGGGATGCCATTAAGCTAAAAATCTTCTGCACAGCTAAAAATTTAGTCAAGAGTATCAAGAGAGAACCTACAGAATGGGAGAAAATCTTTGCCTACTACATCTCGGACAGAGGGCAAATATCCAGAATATACAAAGAATTCAAAAAACTGAACACCAAAACCACAAATAATCCAATCAATAAATGGCCTAGGGAGCTAAATAGAAACTTCTCATTGGAGGAAGTCCACAAATCCCATAAACATATGAGAAAATGCTCTACATCACTAGCAATCAGAGAAATGCAAATCAAAACTTCACTGAGATTCTACCTCACTCCTATCAGAGTGGCAAAAAAATGAAGAATACGAACAGTGACAGATGCTGGAGGGACTGTGGGAAGAGAGGAACACTGTCACAATGTTGGAGGGAATGCAAACTGGTACAGCCACTCTGGAAAGCAGTGTGGAAACTCCTCAAAAAACTGGGGCTGGAACCACCTTATGACCCAGCTATCTCACTTTTGGTTATTTTCCCAAAAGTGCTAGATTCAGCATATTACAGAGATATATCTTCATCAATGTTTATAGCTGCTCAATTTACTATAGCTAAACTATGGAATTAACCCAGATGTCCCTCACTCGACGAGTGGATTCAAAATCTGTGGTACATATATACAATGGAATTCTACTCCGCTATTAGAGAGAACGATATGGCATTTGCAGTCAAATGGATGGAGATGGAAAAAAAATTATGCTGAGTGAAATATCCCAAACTCAGAGACTCAAGGGCCAAATGTTTTCTCTCATATGTGGAAGCTTGAGTACAACTGGAAACAGACTAAAGGTCGGCTAAGCTAACAACAACCTCAACGTGGGTGAATTTTTACAGGAGCAGGGGGAACCATGCCTATGATGCTAGTGGATGAAGGGAGGGGGGCAGCGAGGAGGGTAGGATTAGGGGGCATATCAAGGCAGTTGGAGGGAAGGAGTAAGGAGGCTATCAACCCATCGACTTCCATGAGAAGCCTAACTAACATGGGAGTAGAGTGGGGGAAACATGGGATCATGGAGAACTCAAAGGGGGGAGATCATGAACTGGCATCAGCCTTGGCTTGCTCTGTCAGTATCCACGTGTTCATGAATATGTAACAACCATTCCCTCCTATATGTAAGACTATGTTGAGCAAATTTTTAAAAAAGTGTGAAGCAATTCAGATTACATTGATTTCAATAAAAATAGCTTGATTAAAAATAGCAGTTTTTAATATGCATTGACAATATTTTGCTGGAAGCAAAAAAAGATTTTTCTATTAATGAACACAAAATTTAAATTAATTGATAAATTAAAATTCTTTAAAGTATTGCTTATTCCATCTTAGATTTAAAAAAACCTTTTTTGCCTATTTTATAATTTATATGATATATTAACACACCATTATGCCTATACCATTTACAAATAAATTACTGTACATGTATTAGAACTCATTACACTGTTTTTAGTAAAAGTGTATAATCAAAGAAGTTGACCATTACTCTGTAGCAATTTTTCTCACAAAGGTCCTGAAGCTGTGAATACCTGACTTTGAGCACGCCTCCCTGGGACTGGGATACCATATTTCTAATAAGTACCTGCTGCTTAGGGTGGTTCATGGGTTACCTGTGGGAACATACCATGTTGAAGGAAACAAAATGCAAGAAAAGGCCTTTAAGTGGCAGTCTTATGCCATTGCTGCACCCATAGTCAGCCAACTACTTGTTACAGTTGTTGAAGAATTGATTTTGCAAAATCTATCATGTTGAAGTATATAAACCTCTCAACCTCAGAGAAGGCATTATTTCCTGAAGGATGATTCTGTAATATTTGTCCTTTTTAATATATGTATTGCCAATAAAAAAGGTATATATTGCCCTGGAAAGACTTTATAGTGACCCTACCACTGCCTTCGCAGGGACTGTAGTATGTGTTAATCATTATGTGATCATTACAGGATAAACTGATGGAAGTTCAATTTCACTTTGATTCACCAGCAGGACAAGTTTAATAAGTTTTTCTAAATCAAATAAATCAGTAAATTAAAACTCCCAATAACCCAGAGGGCTGCTGCCTGAACCTTGTTCTTTAAAGGACCTACATCACACAGAGACATACATGCATGCAAGCACACAGGTAACTATCTTAAAGAACACACAGGTGCCTCTGTTGCTGGGGATTTAGTTAGTTCTCAGCAGGACACAGTGCAACTTTAAACCCAAACATCTGCTCTTGTGACTAACACTATTCAGATCTCATGGAAATGTATCTATACATCATTTGCCTTCTGTCCTCAAAGTCAAGAGTGAGCACATGCACATGTAAAGGCGTGGGTGGTGCTCAGACACTGAAGGTGAATGCTGCTTCTAAGAGCAGGGAAAAAACAAATCAATCAAGCCAGCATACCCCTCTTCATTGAGCCTGAATACAGTAGTCTTGCCTCAAGAGATATTTTTCCTAGTAATTCTAGGTGTGATTTTCTTGCCTTTCCAATACATGATTTTGTAGATATGTACCAAAGTTTTGCAATAGTAGCAAATTGGCATCGAAAGAACATTTTGACATATTAAACACCACACCCTAACCAGTAAATGTGTAAATCTAGACAAGTCATTCATGAAATCTGATGCCAATATCTTATATTAAATCCAACTATACATCAAACACTAGCAGTACAAATAATTTCATTTGTATGGAATATTTTAAGTTCTAAATTAATTTACTCAAAATTTAAAGAAAATTTCAGCTTTATTTAAAGTTAAATGTTAGTATTTTCTTCTTTTACTTTTTTGCATAATTTGAGTATCTTAATAAAGAAGCATTTCATAAAATGTGAAAATATTAGTTTAAAATATTATATTTAATGTACATGCTTAATGAAAATATGTTCAAATTTTGGACACTCTTAGTAGACTTGCACTTTATTTGCAACCCTTCAGAACACAAATTATGAGAAAATGTTGATTATAAAGGCACAATTAGTGAGTTTTGATGAAAGGAAGATTAGAAAAATAAACTTAATAGAATAAATACATAATTCATTATTAATTATCTCTTTCAGTTTATTTCTCAGCTGAGCATCATTAGCCCAACAACAAAAATATTTAAATATTTGCAGTAACAATTAAACTTGTCTTTGATATTTTTCCCAGCAAAAATCCTAACTTGTACATGGTCTCTGGTTTTTCAGCATGATGGAATATTTGTCTAGGTAGAATGGGGCATATTCTATTCAATAGTGATTTAGCTTAATTTGTAACTTTTAAATATTTAGACATATGGTATGTGGGTAGTCATTTGTACTCCTGCCTTGGGCTCCGTAAACGTTAGCAGCAGGCCTGACAACTATAATAAACGAAAATAAGACAAAACAAAACAAAACAGACAAAACAACAGGACAAGGATTGTGAGCTGTCGGGGCTGCTATTATCTCGTTAGTCTTTTCCATCAAAGCTGCTGGTTTTCACTGTACTTCAGATAAGCCACTTGCAATCATGCTGTGTCTACTCCTCTCCTACGACAACAGCACTTCAGGATTGCTGGGGCTCTTCCAAAGCAAGTTGTTTTCCATTGTCTAGTGGAAAAGATGTTCTGCAGATTTAAAGAATCCTCAGCACATTCAGCAGTTACTGGCTTTGAACACAAGCTCACACAGTGAGATTAAATGTGAAGTATAATAGCCTTGTTACTATGATATTGGAGCTCTGCAAACTCTTCCTATTTCAGGTGACACAGATTCCACCTGCTCCCCACTTGCTCCTCCCAAAAAGATGTCATATATGTCATTTAAAAAATCAACACATCAATGTTGAATTTCCTGCTGTTAAGCATGGAGCCCAAAAGGCATGCAACCACGTATTCAGCTGTGCTAATGAATATGCAGTCAAGGATTTAAAGTTCTTTATCTCTGTCCTTCCTGCGAAGAAATGACGTGGTTAGAAACAGGCTCTGGTGCTTGCCTGACTTGGTTCAAATCCCAATTCCATCAATTTCCATCTGTGGGCACTTAGATGCCTAAGTGTTCTATGCAACAAAACGGACACTAATAGGTTCATACCCCAAAAGGTGGCTTTGAGAAATATAGGGTTACATGCTTATAAAAATACATGAGCATAAAGTTCTGGGTGTTAAAAATAGATGAATTTTTAAAATATTGTTAATTATGTCTCCTTTTATAAGAATCTGGAAAAGCTGAGTGTGGTGGCACACACCTGTAATCCCTAAAACTCGGGAGGCTGAGGCAGAAGGATCACAAGTTCAAGGTCAGCCTCAGTAACCCAGCAGGATCCTCAACAGCTTAGTGAGACATTTTCTCAATATATATATATTTATTGTAATAAAAGGGCTGGGGATGTAGCTCCGTGGTGAAGTGCCCCTGGGCTCAATCACCAGTACGAGAAGAAGGAAAAGTATGGAAAAGCAGTATCAGGAAATATATTTTAAGGTGACCACATATGCAAGTAAAAGAAGAAAATGTGACGTTTAGATAGTGCAAGGCTCATCTTATCCCAGCCTTCGGGCAATTTCAATTTCATAACGCTTTTCCATTTCTCCTAGCCCAAACTCACTTCTGAACAGGGTTTATGGTAGGCTACAAGATGCATGAAACTTAACCAAGATCAATTAAAATCAAAACAAAAAGCTGACTGATGAAGGAGGATCTACCTTAGGATGTGTGTAGACGTGACTGGGCCCTCTGCACTTGCTGCCTCTACTACGCTCTGTGGCCCAGATGCTTGAACAAGAACCAGTCCCCTCATGCTGGGGACTAGTGGTGTCTTCTCTCTGTAAGTCCCATGAGTTACTTCACTGCCACACATGACAAGTTTATGTGCACCGTCATCTCTCCTCCATACACCCTCTCCCTTTTGTGTTTCCTTAAACTAGGAGTATAAAACAGACAGGAGGCAGGTGAGAATGTGGCATGGATCGGGGAAGGAAGAAAGAAAGAAGATCAGGAGCTAATGTAAGTGTATTTTCTGTTACCATATTTTTTTTCTCAACGGAAGCCCTAAAAATCTCTTTTGAAACTCAGAGATTTTTGGAATAAAACTTGAGAAAACCTGATGTAAGAGGTGAAAATACTGTTTTCCAATCAGGCTCAAATATCTGAAATAATGCTCTCTTTTTGCATGTTTTTGGGAAGGATGTTGGTAATATGGTAACAAAACTTTTAGCAGACACATAAAATGGTCATTCTATCGTCTTCAAGCTCCCTCATGCATTTCCACAGATGATTTATAGATTTGCTGGATTGAAGCAATCTTTATATCAGATACCCTAAAACTTTTTAGATGAGGTACATTTCTTTTTCTGGGCTTTCTTAACAGGCAGCTAGGCAAGGATCATGTATTTTAAATCAAATTTGATGCATTTCTTGGTGCAAGATTTTGTAGGCAGGTGCCCCATAAATATTTATTGATGATTATTAAAAATAAAACAATGAAAAAATTATTCAACTCCTGAGGGGGTTTTGAGGGGGAGGGGGCAAGATTGGAGAGTCAGCCAGAAAACAATAATTCTTGAAAATTAATCACTATCATCCATGATAACAAAAATATAAGCTTTTAAACGTGGAACATCAATCAATGTTATATCTAAAGATAGATCAAAAAGAAGGAAGGAAGGAAAGAGGTAAGAAGGGAATAAGAAAGAAAAGAAGATAGGAAGGAAGGGAAGAAGGGAGGGTAGTTAGGACAAAAGAAGAACATAAACTAAAACAATGTAAAAATAATTAGACTGATTCTCTAAACACATGCAATCGGGTCTCAGGAGGGGACAGGAGAAAGCACTTTTTCATTCCTTCTCCTTTCCAGTTCCGCCTGGTTATGTCAGGCTCTGGATATCGAAATAGCACTTCTCTTACTCTTACACCCACCGGTGGCCACTAAGGTCATCTTGGTACAGGTGTGTATATTTTAGGATACAGGCTAAATTCCTTTAGCAAGAAAAATCCCCAAATACTGTGACTAAAATAAGGGATATTCGTCCCCAGAGCTGAGTGGTCCAGGTTAGAGTCCAGAACACTACCTTCCCTCAGCAAAATCTACCCCATAGTCTGTTTCAGTACCCGAGGTAAGAATCATTTATACCACTTTAAATGGTCAAAAAAATCAAAAGAAGAATGATATTATTATAGCACCTGAGGATTACATAAAATTCAATCTTGAGTGTCCATTAAATAAAGTTTTATTGGAACACAGCCACACTCATTCATTGACCCATTCATAGTGAAGTTCTGTCAAAGGCTGCTTTTGTACTACAATGGCAGAGTTCAATAACTGCAGTAGTCTATAAGGCCCCCAAACGACTAAAACATTTGCCACCTGGCCCTTTATAGAAACTTTTCTGAACCTAGCTCTAGACTGGCCTGACAGCTCACTCACATGGTCCACTTGAATCTTCTGGTCCTATGTTTTTGACCCTACTGTGCTGTAGTTATTAATCTGCACAGCCATCTGGGGTCACTGACTCATAAGGACTGAATTTTGTCCTCTCACAATTCATATGTTGAAGCCCTAATCCATCCTGCTGATTTTGTAAATAGAGTTGTTAACAGGATAATTAAGTTAAATGAGGTCATAAAGTTGAGGCCTTAATATGGCAGGATTGGTGTCCATATAAGAAAAGGAAGAGATTCCAGATCTGCTATCCCTCCCTCACACACACACATGGGCACAGCAGGAAAGGCCATGAGAGTGTGCTGTTCCAGCTAGGAGGAGAGGACACACCAGAAATCACCTTGACCTTAGACGTTGAGCCTCCAGAGCTTTGAGAAAATAAATTCCTATTTTTTAAGCCCTCCTGAGTTTGGTATTTTATCATGGCAGCCTGGGCTGCCTAATACACTGCAACATCTGAGCTTCAATCCAGGTAAACAAGGAAGTCTAAAAGGGGAGGGCAAGTAATTTCCTTCTGATCGTGTTCCTAGAAGTTACACATATCAATTCTGCTCACATTGTTCTTTAATGAACATATTCAGATAGTCTATGCATAGATAAGAATAAAATTATAAAAGTAGGGTGGATGGATTTCTGGGGTGGGGATGTCAATTGAAAGCTTGACACAGCTTTGAAGTACATAAGAAAATCAAACCTCTAAAATCAGATTACCAGAAGTTCATTAGGTTCATCATAAGAAGTCCCACTAGCCAATAATGAAAGCTTTTCACTATATTAAATTGGCCAACTTTTTTTTTCTGAGACCAGGCTAGTCCTTGACTCCTAGGCTCAAGCAATCCTTCCTCTCACCCTCCTGAGTGACTGGGACAACAGGTGCATGCCACTATACCTGGAAACTTTTTAACATAAAGGAAAATTAATTTTCAAATTGGAATAGTCTTCCAAAAATAATTTTAGTGTTTAAATGCACATTTTAAGGATGACATGTTCTCCAGAATCTCAATGGAGAGTGTATTTTCATGTGCATAATGTAATAGACTCAGTAACTGTTGGTGGTTATTGAAGATACTTTGGTGTCAAGGCAAAGAGAATACTTCAAGTCCTATTTCAAGGCCTATGAAACAGAACAAGAGAGCCTACTTGAATCTCAGTTATATTGATTTTTTATTATTTGTGTTTTCTACAGTTACACATAACTAAGTATTTTAATTGCAGTGACAAAATACTTGCATTTTTTAAAGTTCAGGGTGAATTTGACTTACATATAGTCATTATCAAAGGTTCTTATCTTGACTAGCTGTTTTGTGGGAAAATATTAGTTTACATTCCATTAAAAGTTAAGTGAGGAGAGTAATGCAGGTTATTCATCATTTTTATGAGCAACCCCCAGTTGCTTATGATGTTTTTGAAGAGCTATGCATAGGTACACTGTATCTGAAGAACATGGCTGCCAGGAACTGTTTTTCTGCATCTGAATTGATAAAGGGCAACCTCGCCCTAGACCATTATAGAATCAACCATCTAAACTGGAACCCTAACCAGGCAACGCACATGACTATGTCAGTATCGACATGTTCTGATAAGACAAACAGTATATTATTGAAGGCTTTGGAGAGTAAGGTGTTCTTTAAAAATCGAAAATGAAATTTACTAGAGTATAATTGGACCTTTTGCAGCAGCTCTTGAAGTCTTGTAAGAGCAACCTACATATGGAAAGGAATACACCATATATATGAGAAAGGTTATTTCAAATCAGATGGCAGACATTCTTTAATAAATTCCATAGTAGTAATCAGTTATTCAATGGGAAAATTATAAAATTTAAGTTGGTTTCTACCTCATAACATACACAAATGAATTCTAGAACTCAAGAACCAAGTGAAAACAGTTTCTGAAATGATTAGAAGAAAATATAGAAAAAGTCTTCTTAAACTAGACACCAAACCAAGAATCCAGAAAGAAAAAGACTGAACTATTGGCCTATATTCATGTTTAAACCTTCTGGATGGCAAAGAAAAACTAGGTAAAAGGTAGGACACAGACCAGGTAACATATTTGCAATATGTAAAGAACATATATAAAGGGAAATGGCTTATAAATAAGATTTTTAAACTGATAAGGCATCAGATAAGGGTACAGGCAAAGGCAATTCAGTCAAGAAGTGGAAACATCTTAAAAGGGAAAAGGTTCTTGAACAATGAGTCATTATTTTTCTCATTATATATCTAGGCAAAAATAATAAAGACTGGACATATGCAGGGGCATATAGCATGTGAGAAAAATGTTTCCTTCAATCCAGCAAGTTTACTTCCACATAGCTATCCCTACACAAATACTCAAGCATGTACAGGAAACAACCATACACAAATTTATTTACAAATTCATAATAATGAAAATTGGAAAGACAGAAATGTTTGGGGGGAATGGTTAAATACGCTGTGGAACATTACATGTAGTTAAAAATGAGTTACAGTTATACATACTAATAGGAAAGTTCTTCATGAAATCCCTGAGTGAAAAAGCAAGTATTTAATTCTGTGTGTGTGAGTGTGTAACTTAAATACAATATGGTCTCATTTATTTAAAAAAAACACATAAAACAAAACCATAGTTTTTTATGTATGTATGCAAATGCACAGAAAAGGGTCAAAGAGATGCACATCAAATGGACAATGGCCATCCCTTGGTGTACTTTACATATGTGATTGGATGAGGGTGGCCTACAGGAACTTTCACTTGCACTCTGTTCTTTGAGAGTTAATTTATGGAAAAGACCTACTCTGACAGAAGGCGTTAATTATGCAATTAAAATTAGATTACAAACAAATCAAAAATGCCTTGTAAGATACTTAGGGGCCATCCATTCTCCTAGTTGGCTCACAGTGGCCTTTTGTCTTTTACCACTGATCATGTTGTTCCCCTTAAGCACTATGACACCAGCTCTACAAGTCAGATTGGCTAACTGTGAAGTGAATTTGCTATTTGTTAATACACTTACTCTTTTACAACATTTGAGCAGAAATTCACTACTTTATATCATGTGGTCATTCCCTGCCTTTAAGTAATAATTGGAAAAGGGATTTTAAAAGCACTCATTATTTTAAAACACTTTGACGAATATTTATTCTGAAATGCCAGGGTACCTTGGTAAAAATATCAAAATTCTGAAATCAAAGGCATCTTTAATTTACTGGAAAGTAAAAATTACATATATTTATAGCTATAAGTTTAATAGGATGGATTAAGATTTCTGCCAAGTGTTCTTATTTAACATCTTTCCAGCTTCAGCAATAGCAATATATTATTTTCACATTTTAAAAAACTCATAATAATAGTGTAAAGCAAGGTTGTGAAGAAGTTATCATCATCACTTCATACTCTAATAAATTCAGGCTAAACCAACATCAAATTAACCAGAATTAAGTTTAGGGCTTAACTTTTCTGACTTTTTATCTAAGTTTTCTTTTTATTTTTTCTTTTCCCTACTTTCCCCCCCAATTGTTCTTAAATCTATGACAGTGTTGTCAATACTGGAAGTTTTACTTCTAAAGATTATAATACAGCATTTCAGAGATTGAGACTGGAATGTAGCATAAAAATCTGAGTGAACTGTGATTTTGAAAAAGGTGAAATGTAATATAACAAATGTATTTAAACCATGGATGCAGAAGAAACTTTCCTCTTGTATAAAGAAAAAACTTTGCAAAAAGAAAAATTTGTTCTATCACAAAATAAATGCCAATTTGTATATTAGAAAGGGATTGTTCACAGTTTCATTTTTTAAATGGACACTCTAATGTTCTTTCATTTTAGAATGTATTCTAATTTTTAAGTTAGAGTTTAAAGGAAATATATATTAATTTTTAAATTATTTCACCTGAGATGTATTAAGGTGTGTATTATTCCTATATCAAATAAAAATATTTTTGCAAAGCGTTTTTGTTCTATACTTGAAACTTTAAGAAAAAAACTTGCATATCAATATATCGTAAAGCAAAGTCCTCTAAATGCATTTTAAAATTTTGTAAATACTTTACCAATTTACAAAATTTATGAAGTACATTTTAGTACTTAAGTACTAAAAGAATAAAATTCATTTGTCCTACACTTACATTTACTATAACATACAGCTCAATAATCAGTGGAACATTATGAAATTGCAAGCAACTACATACATGCCTAGTGCTTTACCTGGGCTGCCACAGCTGATCAAAAGTAAGTCAGTCGGCTGTGTTACAGCTGATTTCATTATAATGTCTGGTGGGCATTATCACTCAGAGACCACAAAAGAGTATGTGACTCTTTTCTCCTATGAACTGTCAGTTAGACCTGCTTCTGTTGTGAAACTTGCTGAAAGTTGGTGGCTCAAACCTTACAAGTGTCCCTGTCTTCAGTTTCTAGAGCCGTCTGTAGAATCCAGCCTGTACTGACCCAGCTCTACAAGTGCAGAGCCAAAGATAAGCCCTGAGCTCTACAAGGGTAAGTTATATAATAAAAGAGAACCAAGGAGATTGGGAAATGTGATCAAATGGCAGCATGGATCTTTCTGGTGAACAAAAATGTAAATCTACCCTCTTTTCTGCTTTAGATTGTGTCACTGCCTGGTTTCCTGTTGCATATTTTGGGAAATGATAGATCTGAAAATTTGAGGGTGTGATTATTCTTGGAAATATCAGTTTCAGTATATATGTTCACCACTTCCAGGATGCATCAATAGAAGATGCTTAGGTGGGTCACTACACCAGCAATGGCCAGACATCTTTAGAAGATAAAAGGACAATAACACTATGTCTTTTGGGTTTTGGGGGAATTTACTTTCACTCTTAAAGAAAGATGAAAGGTGTCACAGGGGCAGCAGGACAAGCAGCCACAGCGCAGGCAGTTTGGTTCTCAGAGCCTTAGGGATCTTGTAAACTTCCAGAAACTCTGAGCTTCCAGTTACACCTAAACCGCAGCTCAGTTGCTCATATTTGGTGGATAGCAAAGTATCATTGATAGAGAATCTGATAGTCATTCTTTCACCTTACACTATGTCCAAGCTGGAGTCCAAGTTCCATTCCCTTTGATGCATACAGATCGCTGATTCTGGGCTCTAAATCCCTTCCACACCTGGGTTATACTGGCTTGGGAACCTGAGCTCGCCTAGCCCAATTTTTGCTTTCCCCGTCCGTGTGCCTGATGGAGAGTGCAATCGTCTCAGGAGTTTGTCTGGTCTTGACCGAGGTCGCTAGTACTTCAAGAAATCCAGTGACAAGAGAAAAGAGGCACCAAGGGCTCAAGAACCTCCAGCAATACGCTTATGTGTTGTAGGCGCAAAACAGAGTTCTAACTAACTTCAGCTAATCGCAAGGAAAATATAGAGCGCGTCACAGTGGCCTCTTTCGACTAACCACGCGCGGTGAAATTTCCGGCACACGAACCATCTAAGACACTGGATTTGCACCGCAGCCTCTCAGCTCCTGGAGACCGAGCCGAGCGCTCCCGGCGGCTTCTCCAATTTCTCGGATAAGTGCGAAGGAAATAGCCCCTTTTGCTTCGCGACTGCAAGACCAGAAGATCTGGGAGCTGCGCCCGGCTGGGGAGGACTCCACTGGCCGGGGGCTCTCCAGCGGCGCCCCGGCGGCGGCTTTTCCGCTAGGGGTTAACAGCAGCTCCAGCGGCCCGCCGGGCGCGGACGCTTCCTCTTCGCACGCCCGGGAACATGGATACCGCGCCCGCAGGATGTTCGCTGGCTGGGCCGGGCAGTCAGGAAACATGAGAAGGCTTCGGTATTCCTGTTCCCGGGCCGCGCGCGCCCGTCTGGGTAAATAAAGCCGAGACGACGGTGGTGGCGGCGGTGAGCGCGCTGGAGACCGCGCGGCGAACATGCGGCGGGGATGGGAGTGCGCCTAGCCTCGAGGTGGGAGAGCCAGCAGCCCTACCGCCGGCCGTGGGCGCCTTTGCTACAGGTACAGCCCTTCCTCTGCTGTGTTCCCTCCTGGGACCGCGTAAAGTGAGGCTTGCTTTGACTCTCCTGCTTCTCCTTTCTTGTGTCCTTGAGAGCCTCGGCCTTCCCAGCCCTCCTTCCCCCACTTTTCTCCGAAAGCTGATGGGGATGCACCCAGGTGTCAGCCAGGGCTGGCTAGAGGGTCTGCGAAGAGCCAGGGAGCCCACCTGGCCGCGCCTCCTTTGCTTTAAAATTATTGGCTGGTGTTGGGCGGGGCGGCTCACTTCCCGGCACAATTTGGAGTAAACTGGGTAAGTGGGGAGCACAAGAGCCAAGAAAAAGGGCTTGGTACCCTTTGGGGATCCTGGAGAGGGTTAAGAAGGGCTGATCACATGCCCCGGACCCACTGTAAGGGACCGAGCTCTCAGACCTTTGCCAATTCCTATCATCGAGCCTGCTGTCTGCAGACCCACACTGCGCCGGGTGTCTGTGGTCGCAATCTTTGCGTGTGAAGGGTCCGAGGTGGCAAACCTCGCCGTGTCTTCGCTAAGAAAAAAGTACGTTCTTTCAGGGTTGAGGTGGAGGGACAGGGGAAGGATGTCTTGTACAAATAAAGCAGTATGAACCCAAATGACTAAGCGCACTGTTTTTAAAGGAAAATAAAGTGTGGAATAGGGGCTCCAGCATGGAAATTTGCTTTGACATTTATTGTGAGGCTGTGTGCACACCCCAAGCACGTACCTGTCTGCTCTGGAGAACTCAGTCCTAGCGGACACGCGGCAGCCAGCAGAGGTCTGACTTTAGCTTTCTCAGGAATACTGATGGTAGGTAGCTGTCCTTTAATCACTGTGGCTACTGCCCTTAATATCGCGCCGCTGTTGCGGTGGCCAAAGGGCGGGGCTGGGGGGCGTTGGCCAGCGTAGGAGCTCGCCGTGTGTGTGTGTGTGTGTGTGTGTGTGTGTGTGTGTGTGTGCGTGTGTGCGTGTGTGCGTGTGTGTGTGTGTTTTGGGGGGAATTGCAGCCAGTGCCGCGCTCTGCGAACTGAAGGGGCGTTGGCAGGGAGTTGTCCCTAGAAGTGAGGCAGGGACGCGGGGTGGACGAGCACGTCTGCGCACCTCAGGGCGGTAATTGGGGTGTCCTCTGGCGGTGCAAACTTGATTTGGGTGCCCGCGCGTGGAGGGCGGCAATTCCAGAGGTGAGGTACAAGATTTCGCTGACCCAGGAAACCTCAGGAATAAGAGGTGCAGGGCCCGTGCTGTCTCCAGCTTTATGCTTCGAATACCTTTGCTGCCTGCAAAATGAGCTCTGGTCTCCCACCAGCGCTGGCTCCCAACACTGGCTACTGTAACCCCCGTAATCCCCCGGGGACCCTTCGTCTTGGAGCTGCTGGAACCTGGGCGTTATGAAGCGAGTGGGGGGATGATAGGAAGACTGAGCGGGTGGGAAGAATATTTATCCCTGATGCCACTGAACTTTCTAGCTCTGGAGCCCATTCCTAACTTTCTGCTGACCTCATCCCCAACCCCGGGACCACAGCAGAAAGACGCAGGGGTTTTAGCCAAACCATCCAGGATCTAGAAATCCCGGTATGGCCTGTGACTTATAAACTGAGCATTGCGAATATAGTTGTTCATATTATGCTAACTCTTCCCGTTCTTCCAATCCCTTCTGACAACCCAGTGAGAGCTCCAAGAGGTTTTAATCTTATATTATGATTATAGCACACGTAGTGTCCTTAGCCTGCCCTGCTCCGCTATTCCGAGTGTTTGTCTCCTAGACATCGGTAGACTCGTTTGGGAATTACTTTTCGGTAGGTAAATTATTCGTGGTTGAAGTTCCCAGAAGTAGAGGTGGGAGCTTGGTCGCCTAGCAAAGGGAAGTGCAGGGACCTGTCCCAGGATTGTGCATTGTTTGTGGTATCTGGAAGGTGGAGGAGGAGGCCAGGTACAAAGAGGAGGGCGTTCGCTGGTCAAAAAGCGGCGGTGCTGCTCCGCCCCTCAATTCCGCAGCCGGTCTCCCCTGCCAGACTCCGGGTCCCGGACCTGCAGGAATCTGAGCACTGTCAGCTAGTAACGTGATGCACCTTTATTTCCTAGAACCTGAGTCCTGTTGCAGAGCTCCCGGCTACCCGACTCCGAGGCGCTGCGGCCTCGCCACGCTTTCCTGCAAACCCGCACCATGAACACTATCGTCTTCAACAAGCTCAGCGGCTCAGTGCTTTTTGAAGATCGAGGCGCTCCAGAGCGGGATCGCGGTGGTCGGCCCTATGGCGGTGTCCTTGACAGTCCCCACGCCCGCCCCGAGGTGGGCATTCCTGACGGCCCGCCCCTCAAGGACAATCTCGGCCTGAGACACCGGAGGACCGGGTATGCGCGCGCTCCCAGGGGCACTATCGGCCTGCAACCGGGAGGGGTGGGGGCTGCGAATGACACAGGAGTCAAGTGGCAACTGACCCGCGGGTCGGGAACCCAGAGTTCTCCCAGCAGGACAGATCTGCGCCTACTGGGCCCGCGCGTCCTTATTTTAAGGGTTTACCTTCTCAAAGCTTGAGGAATCAGTTCGTTAGCACAGTTCCAAAGAGGCATGTTGGAAACTAATTTGGAACTGTCCCCAGTTCTCCGTTACTAGGACCTCAGGGTAGTTTCTGCCTTCGTCAGTGCCGCGGGCAAAGAAGGGACTGAGGGAGATGCGTAGGAATGGGGCAGAGTGAAGCAGTCCGGGATTCCCGGGTCAGCTTCTTGTCACCGGAGGCCCTCGCCGAGGCCCCGCGGCTGGACTGGCTTAGGACAAGGTGTTGGGAAGGTCGGCTCCCGCAGGGCGTCGCGGGAGTGCGCGCAGCTCGGCGGGGCCCGCGGCGAGCCCGGACGGGAAGGCCCGGGACCTGCCCGGCCGGCTTTCGGTTTAGCGGGGTGAGGGGGGTCCCAGGGGGTGGGAGCTCGCGGGTGGGCCATCTGCTACAGCTGCCGGGGAGTGGAGGGCAGTCTCCGCTCGGCCAGGTCCCGGCGGCTCCTGGAGCGCCCACCTGGGGAGGGGCGGACGTCCTGGCCACCTCCACCTGAACGATTGCATCAGCTGCTTGTTCTGCGGCATTGCTGGTTAGTAAAATAGAGATTAAGTTTCGTCCAAATGTTACTACTAGTCAGTTCGGATTGAATTGCATTTCAAAGTGTTTAAAGAGGCAGAAGCCCAGAAAACCGAAGCGCAGGCGCGCGAGCTCCCCGAAGCGTCCCAGCGCGGTGGCGGCTGCACGGCGACACCTCCCGGAGCCTGCCGGGAGCGCAGCGCCGGATGCCAGAAGCCAGACTCCAGGCTCCAGGCTTTTGGGTGTTCTGCTTCCTCAACACTGAATGTGCTCTACCTGGGGTCTTTTTTACCTTATCTGATAAGTCAGAACTTAGTTTGTCCCTTAGTCGACAAACGATTGTTCAAGTGATTTTTAGGTTCCGTATCCGTCATCCACAAACCTTTCCTTTGGAAAATTTCCCTTTCTCCCCAAAGGATCAAAAGAAATAGATGAGAACTCCAAGAGAGCTGGGGCAGTCATTATTCTTTGGTTTATTCCTGCCCTGCAGTGGGTGACCTTTCCCTTAACCACAAGTGACTTTAGCCGGGGGGTGCCAGGCCGGAGGGAGTTCCCTGAAAATGACCTTGGAGAGCAGGCGGCTGACACAACCCTGCCAAAGGGGCCAGGGCCGCTCTAGGGCGTGGTGCCAGAGGGCAATGGAAGGATTACATTTAGTCCCGTTTTCCAGACCTTCAACCCAAGGTACAGTTTTCTTCAGGTCACTTAACCTTGGTCTCCTAAACATCTGTGAGTTAGTGGGTTCGAGGTATCCTCAGGCTGTTTCGAAGAGAGCTGCTAATGAAACGATACACCCATCCAGAAATCACGTAGCTTTCTTCTCTTGCTTTGCCCCAACCTCAGGGCGTGCGGAGCAGGGACGCACAGAGCAGTGGCACACAATCGAGCTAAGGTGCTCCGTGGCAGAGGACTGGAGCTCCGCGGCCATTCCCTGCCCGATGAGGGGTCCGACCACAGAAATGCGTCCGGGCGTGGAAGGTCCTAGCTAGCAGTTCCCAAATGGCGCTGCTCACCGCTGCCTCCTCTTTTCCCTGTGCCCCAGGGCCCGGCAGAATGGCGGGAAGGTGAGGCACAAGAGACAGGCTCTGCAAGACATGGCAAGGCCCCTCAAGCAGTGGCTTTACAAGCACCGTGACAATCCGTATCCCACCAAGACCGAGAAGATTCTCTTGGCCCTCGGCTCACAGATGACACTAGTGCAGGTAATGGCGACCTATCAATCTCCGATCCCATTCGTGTTCCTGCCAGCTGCTGAAGAGCGGGCACCCTTAGTTTTTGTACAGTTCTGCAGGTGGCGCCTGTCTCTGGGGACCTTTTGAAGTCCAGCAGAGAGAGAAGTGGGGGGTTAGGAAGCTCTGGTTTTTGCTGCTGGAGATGATGAGGAGTAGGCACAGGTGCAGAGTTCTGCCGTGGGAGAAGTTTCTGAGTTTCTTCTCATTCTCATCTGTTATTTCAGTGCCAACCATTGGTCCAGGAGGGATTGAAAGATCAGCTGTTAGGGAGGGGCATGGGAGGTGAACTGTGGAGGTATGAGAAGGGAATCTGGTCTAAGAGCCACGTATGATGGATTCAGATGGAGCTACCCACAAACGATTTTCAAACTTCAGAGTGCATCAAAATCGCCTGGGGGGCTTGTTGAAATACTGATTGCTGCGCTGCACCCAAAAGTCCCAGATTCCTGGTCTGGAATGGCACCTATGGTAATTTCAGTTTCTGACAAGTTCTCAGGTGATGCTGGCACTGGACCCAGCTTTGAGACCATAGAGCATGGTGCAGCATACTGGAGCCCCATATTAAAGCTCGAATACAGCATAAACGTCAAAATTACCAGTGACAGGATAGGAGGGGAGATGGAGGGACAGACAGGAAGTGGTATTTGGTACTTTTTTTTTTTTTTAATTAGGAAGCATCATCTTAACATTAGCTGGAATTCACAGCATGGTGCTTTTCCACTGGACTTAAGGAGGCAGATTTCATATTTCAGGTGGTTGGGTTACTTTGCCAAGTAGAAAAAAATGGTGCAAGCTTGTTCTCCTCTAGTGAACAAACACTACTGCAAATCAACTAGTTTCTATGAACATGATCTTATTTGCTATTCACAAAACAGGATGCTGTAAAGCAGTTAATATTATTAACATTTTACAGATGACATAATAACCAAGGCCCATGGAAGTTAAGTGTCAGTAAGTGGTGGAGATGGCCTGGAAATAAAAAATAATATAATTCCAGATCAAATGCTTTTTTCCATCACTTCAATGAAATGTGATGGCATGAACTTTTATACATGCAGACAAAACAGATAGATTCAAAAAGAGGAGGAAGAGCCAGATGGGCTGGGAAATTTTATATGTTACAATACTACATGTCAGCATTTGTGAAAATTTAGACATTCCATTAAATTTACAGTGAGGAAGAACCCTAAGGTTAAAAGCAATTATTGATAAAATGAAAATTGATTCCCGGAACATTTGTTGCCATTTAGGAATTACTGGAAAGTTTGACAAGCATGAAAGTTGGCTTGTAGTCAGGCTGATCAAAATTCTAATGCGTATTATTTTGTTTGTTTTTAGAATACAGTTGTAGAGAGAAACATCTGTTTTTCTTCCTATTAACAGGAAATTTTATTATTAGTGATTTGCTGCGGCACTGGAGGGAAAAATTAACTTAGTGTTCTTGGCTTGCTATCTGCCTAACATAAAACTATGCACTTTTCAGTGATTTACAAAAGTAGTTTCTAAATAAATTATTACAATCAGAAAAACTTGCCTATGCTCCAATTTCAGTTTGAACAAGTATACTATTTATTTTGAACATACACTAATTGATAGTTATGTGAATATTTTGCAATGATGTCAATGAAATATCACATTGTTTTGGTTGAATATGCTTCCATATTTAATCCTTGTCATTTGTTCATGGAGGAAACAAAACTGACATATTTTTTAACCTTTTTTTTTTAAAGAAAGAGAGAACAGTGAGAGAGAGAGAGAGAGAGAGAGAGAGAAGCAATTTTTATTTAGTTTTTCATGTGACTTTAATTCCTCAGACACTTCGTTGTGTACATGCTGGGGTTTGAACCCATGTACTTCTTCATGCCAGGCAAACTCTAACCGCTGAGCCACCGCTCCAGCCCTTTTTAAAAACTTTTTTATTATGAAAAAGAATACTTGTTTTTAGGAGAGATATGGAATTTTGTATGCAATAATTTTGTTGAGCTGCATTATAAGTAGTTATAATTTTAATACAGAATCAAATTATCTGCTACCTGTAAAGTTCAGGGAGTTGGAGTGGTGACTCAGTGGTTACCCGCTTGCCTAGCAAGTGTGAGTGCTCGAGTTCAAACTCCACCACCACGTACACAACGAAGTGTCCGAGGAATGAAAGTTACATGAAAAAGTAAATAAAAATTTCTTTTCTCTTTCTTTCTCTCTCTGTGTCACTGTCCTCTCTTTCTAAAGAAAGAAAGAAAGAAAGAAAGAAAGAAAGAAAGAAAGAAAGAAAGAAAAGGATAGTTCAGATATAAATAACAATTATTTTTGCAAATAGAACTTGGTAAGGCTATTTACATTTTTCTAACTTACATGAGATTTTCATTGAAAATTCTTTCCTTTCTCTTACCCTAGTTCTTAGAAAATAAAGATACACAAAAATATGTAGTTTTTAAATGGGGAAAAGGTTATTTATAATAAGTGATACCTGTATAAAAATTTCCAGTGTTACTGCAAATGAAGTTAGTTCTTAAAGTTTAAATGATAAATGGAAAACGTTGAAATGTACGTAATTGCAGAGGAACCTTTATATATAATCTGGTTTGGGTCCAGTTATTTTCAATTAGCCACAATGGTATGCCTAGGTTAAAAAAATGCATACAAATACACATAACTATTTCTATATATAGGGGTTTGTATAAGTCAAACATAAATTAGACATCGAAGAAAATTCTGACTCTATGGAAAACTGAATAAATTATGTTAATATTTTACATTTCTGGAAAAAATGTATAAAACTGTGATCCGAGTAAAGCTCTTGATTTCTGCAAATTAGATTCCATGTAATGAGTCAGAGTCTCCTAATGAATAAGTTTCTCTTGTGAAGTCAGTTTTCTTGAGAGAGTGATCATGTCACATTCATGGGATTCATATGCCTTATCACTCCAGCACAGTACTTTCCATATAGTAAGCCATCTGTATGTGTTTGTACAATGAATAGCTTCCTTTTGGGAAATAAAACTATAGTGACCGGTGTAAGGTGATATCTTAATGTGGTTTTCATTTGCATTTCTCTGATTACTAATGATTTAGAGCACTTTCTCATGTATTCATTGGCTTGATCAATGTCCTCTGGTGAGAAGTCTCTGTTTAGCTCTTTGGCCCATTTATCAATTGGGTATCTTTCCAGGGGACTTAGAATCAGCACATTACAGTGACACAGCAATATCGATGTTCATTGCAGCACAATTTACCATTGCTAGGCTATGGAAACAACCCCGGTG
>PVKS010004992.1:0-88516 GCA_004027875.1 Aplodontia rufa
GGTCATTCCCAGAAGACAGTTCTTCCTAAAAACTAACAAAAGGATATTTATATAGGGATTATTTTGCTACTTCTAACAAACTTTGGGCATTAGGACTTATCCTTTAATACCCAGCAATATTAACTGAAATACATATATAACAATAGCTAGACAATCTGAACTAATCTAAGGGGCATAGATTGCTCCTCTCTGCTTCTCCCCCCCTTCCCCCCCATCCAGTGAATCTTCAAGGTACACTCCTTGTTGGAAACATCTAGACTTTCTAGATGTTTAAAAGTACACAACACATGGTAAAAGTACAGGGCTAAAGTAATGCCCTTTTTAAGTATTTTTGGTTACTACGGAGCAACGGTTGGTTGCCATTTAGGGGATTGGAATTGTAACTTAATATCTTGGAGTGTACCTTGAGGATTCAGTTTTTGACTGAAGACCTCTGACCTAGGATGATCCCTTCTCTTTTGATAAAGAAATTCAGAGTCCAAGAATCAGATCAATAATGGAAATAAAGGATGGATCCTGAATTCTTCTACTCAAGTGCTTTCTGTACTCTATCAGCATACTCTATCAGCATATCTCTCCATCCTCAATCCCTGGCTAGGAACCCCTGGTAAAAGTGATTGGAAGGAACTTCAGTTTCTCCAAAGAGGAAAGACAATGTAAAATAAGACAATTCACATAAAACTCTCAGTTCAATGTTAAGCACATAGTAAGCGTGCAATACAAAATATAGCTTTTGAGTAAGTCCAGGTGGTCAGTTTCTGTGCTCAGGGATGAGATCAGCTGGGCTATGTTTGGAGAAAGGGAACTGAAGTACTTGGATGGAGAAGGGACTTCCTTTCCCTGGGCCTGCAATCTTGACTTGACAGGTCTTGTCCAAATCCATTGATCAGAGTGAAAATAAGATGTGGTTGGAAACTTCTAACCCACCATTAAAACTTCTGGGTGTAGGAAAACAATTGCTTGCCCAAAATAAGTGATTTATGATTGCTTTTGGTTACTTGAGTTGCTCTTTAATTATAGGCCCTCTTGCAACACTCAACCACACAGGGCATTTATAAACTAGAACTCCCTCTATCTCACACAATCCTCCCATATGTGTCCTCTCCCTTTCATTTACAGAGTATAAACATCTATCTCTTATTCATTCACATAATGCATTTCAGTTTCTTGTGCCTCAATTAAGGGGGGCCGTAGTAGAATTATGGGCATTTGTACTGTTCTCCTGTTCCAAGGCCCAGTGCCTAAGGGGTTCCTCCAAGAGTGGATCCTTATGGGGAGAAGATAATGGACAAAATGTACTCTTCACTAATGGACTAGTCCCAGCTTTCTCTTTCCTTCAGCAGGAGTGATTTATTTGAACAGCCACCTCTCTAAGAAAATTTCCAAATTCTTCCAGTTCCTTTATACTTAAAATCATTGCATATTCCCCTCTCCTGTTTTCTGCATTCGGTTCTTGAAGGATTTTCTAGCCTCTTTCTTCTCTTTTTCTTTTCTTTCTTTCTTTCTTTTTTTGTGTCAGAGAATTAGTGGATACTACAGAAAGGCCAGGTGAACCTTAGGTTTGGGAGCCAGAAATGGACTTCTACAAACTACATGGGAATTTAAGGCACTGCTGAGCCTTCTCTAGCTGTTGCATACTTGGTCTCCCACTCCAGTGCTCTAACACTTGGTCAAAGATCATAGGGGATCATCTTATGAAGGATGCACTGCCTGATTTTTCTACTGTTCATAAAACACTGAACTCTGTCTTCCTGGCAGGAAGACACCCACCTCTCTCTTGTCCCTGCAACCCCAGTACCTGCTCTGTACATCCTCTCCAGGAACAGGGGTGCTGATAGATGTTTATCATCGCCCCTCCTCAAACCCTGATTGGAAGCATTTGCTACACACCAGTATTTCAAGTGTGTTGTTCCTGAATGGGGAGATGCAGAGTAGCTGGCCATTTAGTGTCTCCATATATTTCCACCTCCCTCTGTTGTCTTTTCTGGGAGCTCTGAGATGCTGGGGAAGGTTTGGTGGTTCTGGTGGCTCCAGACCTTTGACAATAATCAAATAACTAGGAAGTGATGGGTTGTGAGTATTTATCAAATTTACTTCAAATTAGATACTAAGGTTATATACTATATTAATGATTGCTGTGTTTAACAGCTGACTAGGAAAATGCCTGAAAATTTCACAGTCTGCTTCAGCCTATCCAGCACACCACTACTCCAGGGCAGACCATGGGGCTCGGGAAGCTCTGGGTTCTAGACGTGCTCTCCATATTTCTCGGAAGTTATTTTTCTGGCAATAGGACATTTACCGGTGTGTGTGTGTGTGTGTGTGTGTCGGGGGGTAGGGGTAGAGTGGGTTGTTGTATTCTTGGTTCTGGGTCTTTCAGGGGACTCCATGGTTAAGAAACAGCAGGGACTTTGCAACAGGAGGGATGAGGTGGGTCTAGGAGAGGGGTCGGTGGTGTTTTCCTTCTTAACTCCTAAACTCAGCTGCCTTGAAGTTTATAAAGTTTAAGAATGGATGAGGGCACAGATGTCCACCAGTAACGGAAGTAACCAGGACTGGGGCATAACCTAGGGCAAAATGCTAACCCACACACCAGCGCTGGTTTCTGGGGCCAGCCCACGCCTCCGCCTCAGCTCAAAGCCACTCCCTCCCCGCCAAGTGGCTCTCAGCTCGGGAGGCGGGACCGAGTTCTTCGGTGGCCCCTGGAGGCTCCGGGCTGCGAGCTCTGGGAGGCTGGGAGGATTGAGAGGGGAGGGGCGCCGATTGGGCAGTCCAAAGAGGAGGGGGCCTTTAATAGGCTCGCCCAGAGCCTGGTTCGCAGCGCTGCGAGTGGCTGCCGTTGCGAGAAGCCGCCCAGCACCTCCCGCCAGTTCTCCGCTGCAAATTTTCGTTCTTGCACTTGACAGCGATTGTACTTAAGCTCCCAGGGTGCTCTTTGCTTGGGAAGGCACAGGTAGGAGGCGCAGGCTGCCGGGTGCACCCTCGCTGCTCTGGGAGGCGTTTCCCTGCCCTTGGCTGGCAGTCCCGAAGCGTTGGTGAATTTGGTGTGTGGGCTGCAAAGAGACTGTGCTGGTGGCGGGGAAGTCGGGCCGAGCCCCTTTCTAGATCGCGGCTGTGCGCGGCCCGGCGCCATGCTTCTGCTGGGTATCTTAACCTTGGCTCTCGTCGGGCGTCTTGCCGGCAGCTCTGAGCCAGAGAGGGAGGTGGTCGTTCCTATCCGATTGGACCCAGACATCAACGGCCGTCACTACTACCGACAGGGCCCCGAGGACTCCGGGGAACAGAGACTCATTTTTCAGATCACAGCATTTCAGGAGGACTTTTACCTACACCTGACCCCGGATGCTCAGTTCTTGGCTCCCGCCTTCGCCACTGAGTATCTGGGCGTCCCCCTCCAGGGGCTCACTGGCAGCTCTCTAGATCTGCGACGCTGCTTCTACTCCGGGGACGTGAACGCTGAACAAGACTCGTTTGCAGCTGTTAGCCTGTGCGGGGGTCTACGAGGAGCCTTCGGCTACCGAGGCGCGGAGTATGTCATTAGCCCGCTGCCCAACGCCAGCGCGCCGTTGGCGCAGCGCAACAGCCAGGGCGCACACCTTCTCCAGCGCCGAAGTATACCTGGTGGGCTTTCAGGAGATCCCACCTCTCGCTGTGCGGTGGCCTCCGGCTGGAACCCCGCCATCCTAAGGGCCCTGGATCCTTACAAGCCGCGGTGGACAGGCTTGGGGGAGAATCACAGCCCGCGCAGGTCCGGGCGCGCCAAGCGCTTCGTATCTATCCCACGCTTCGTGGAGACGCTAGTGGTGGCGGACGAGTCAATGGTTAAGTTCCACGGCGCGGACTTGGAGCATTATCTGCTGACGCTACTGGCCACTGCGGCGCGACTCTACCGCCATCCCAGTATCCTCAACCCCATCAACATTGTTGTGGTCAAGGTGCTGCTTCTCGGAGACCGTGACACCGGGCCCAAGGTCACGAGCAATGCGGCCCTGACTCTGCGGAACTTCTGCGCCTGGCAGAAGAAGCTGAACAAAGTGAGCGACAAGCACCCCGAGTACTGGGATACCGCCATCCTCTTCACCAGGCAGGTGAGTTGATCTGTCACCTCTTTGGAAGCAGTTAGCCCCCATTCTCTTAGGGTTACCGCCTTTAGTTCTCCAAATTCCCTCTGGGCTGCGCAATGGCCCCAAGATTAAATTCCGTTTATCTCTTCCGACTCCAACTTTGAAACTTACAGGAAGAGCCCTCTCCTAGGCTCAGCAGAGCTGCTGCTCACGTGCATCTGGGAGGTTGGAGGAAAGCCTGCTCCTTCCGAAGGTGTTGGCCTGACGCGACCAATCAGCGTCTCCTGGATCAGTCGCGGAGGGGCCGGAACCCAGGAAGTTACCGCCCCGGAGCCGAAGTTTGTTTTCAAAGCCGATAGGAGGCGCTTTGAGGATGGAGTTGGAGAGGGCGGGAAAGTCAGTCAGTCCTGTACAGGGCATCTAAATTCTCTCGGACATCACCTCAGAGAGTTCCTTTCTCTGTAGAACTGGAAGGTGATCCAAGGTCAGCGCCTGCTGCATTTCTGGCGGGTAACATGCTATCCTCTCTCAGGGAAATCTGGGACGGAGGGGACCATTGCATGTTTAATGGGTTGCAAAGAAAGGCCTGACTCAAGTAGGTATATTGGGAGCATCCCTCCATTGCAGCTTCTTACACATCTTTCTTTGTTGGACCTTGTGCAGGGGCTTGCAGACCATTCCGAGCAGGCGGTTTAGTTAGGGCAACTGTTTGGAACTGGGAGTGTTTCATTTGGAGTTTTACTTGGAACTGAGCTGGGAAAATCTCTTCCAGTTTTCTCAGATCCTTGTTAGCAGAGGATGTCCTATTTGTCCAGCTGTATGTTACAGAGAAGAGCAGAGAAGATTGCTCATATTCCAGACTCACTCAAATTCCCATGACTCCACTGTGTGCAGGGTTCTAGCAATTTCTGCCGCTTGCTGCAGTGGAAGTGATATGAGCTTAGTCAAGAGCATTTAGAGACTCTGCTGGAAGGTTGGAAAAATAGAGTGCTGGGATTAGAAGGATGGATCCCGACCAGGAAAGCAGTTCTACCTCTTCCAGTTCTTTACCTGATATTCTATCTCAAAGAGGCTATGAATGTGCGAACATTTAGTTTCATAGATGTTGACATGTTTGGGCACTGTGAAGTTTTTGGATTCTTGAAATTTCTCAGATACAGGAGACTGGGAGAAAAGAGGTCCATCCAAATAACTTGCATCTTCTTATTTGGGGGGCTGCAACTTGAATCTGTGCATTGCTCTTGTTTTGTCGTTATTATAACCACAGCATTCTGGCGATGGCACAAATTCTTGGTTACCTCTGGGGCTCTCACTCTTTACTGTTTCCAAATGGCCACTCCAAGCTGGTCTGGCGCCCACAGGCTGGAACTGGAGTCTTCCACAGTAACCCATTTGGCAGAGCTAGGCCCTTCCTGGAGTTGAACTTCCTACTTTCCCAGCCTTCTTCTCCTCCCACCACCTGGTTTCTCTAGGGAGGGCTTTGGCCTGAGTCTTGTTTCCTTGTGCTCATTCTTCCAACTGAGGTCTGTTGAGCTGCCTCTGCTTAGCCTCTACAAGTACTGCCTGAGTCATGGGAACACTACAAAGGAGGTGGCTTCAACTTCTTCACACAAACCAGCTCTGTAGTCAGATTACTGGGGGAAAGAAAGCAAAAATCAAGAACAGGATATCTTAATGGGCAAAGCATCTGTTGCCCCATCCACTGTCCAGGATGCCACTGTGGAGGTCACTCACTGGCTCTAAAGTAAGAGACCTCAATCTTCTTTTAATGGTTAAGGTTGACTTTTGGAACCAGCTGCAGCAAGAGGAGTCCTGCTGGGAATCTGGGATGTGCCATCAGAAGGATCGTGCCTTTTGAAGAAGAAGCAGTCAAACAGCATGACAGCTTCTGTTTTTCAATGGTGTGCTAGACCCCCAGGGGGCTATGTTGTCTGTGCATAATGGGTACAAGATGCATGACTACTTGGGTCAGAAGCAGTGATGTGCAACATATGACTTTTGGAAGCTGTTTTTCTCTTAGGCGTCTAGAGGGCAAAACCAGAAAGCGGGGAGACTGTGTTGGCAGGTCCATCATCAAGGTATGTGTGTTATGCTTTGGGTAAACATCTCTTCCCCACCTCCTCACCAGCGCAGACTTTGGGGCCTGCTGCATTCTTGGAGTCTTAGCAACTTCTCATTCCTGAATTCCCCAGGAGTAGGTACAGTATTGGATGAGAACATGAGCACACAGATGTTCTTTCTAGACTAAGGCAGATGTGATTCCTTTCAGGATCCTTAACTATTCGGAAGGGAGAATACATTGATCATATGACAAACATTTTGACAATTTGAGGAGTAAAGATTCAAAGAAAGTTCATGGAGAAAGGATGCACATCTGATTTTGCAAAGCAATCAGCTTCCAGGCTCATAACAACAGAGTGAGGTCAGCCCAGGACGGGAATGAGGATCTGCCGAGAATTAGAGCCAGAGTCCTTCTCATTTGTTTCTTTGAGGAGAAGTTTCTTTGGCTTCTTGTTATACCCTCAGCAGGTGCCAGGTATTTACTGCTGGGACTCAGTAGGCCCTCATTGGCTGAGACCTCTTTGTTTTTGGGTTCAGTTTCTCTGCTGTAGTAACCCTTTGTGATAGAATGACTTCCATCCATGTATCTGTACATTCTCTCCCTCCCCCACCCCTCTCTCCTCTCTCTCTTTTGGTACTAGGGATTGAATCCAGGCATGCTTGACCACTGAGCCTTTGGCTCAGAGATGTTTACCCCCAGCTCTTTTTATATTTTACTTTGAAACAGGGTCTCACTAAGTTGCTCAGGGCCTTGCTAAGTTGTTGAGACTGGCTTTGAACTTGTGATCCTCCTGCCGAGTCGTCGCTGGGATTACAGGTGTGTGCCAATGTGCCTGGCTGCACATTCTCTTAATGCTTATCAAGCACCTGTTATTTCCAGCTACTCACCAGGGCTGTGGAGCTACATATATTAAAAAGATGTAGCTTGGGACCCCCAGAAATTAACTGTGTGGCAAGGGGCAACTAATTACAATAGGGTGTGCTAAGTTCCGGGACAGAAGCATGGAGCCTTTCCTGTGGGAAGTTGCATGGGGGACATTTTCCTCCCCATGAGCTAAGGATTCTCTCCAAGGTGCTTGCATGAAAGGCAAAAGAACTGGGAGGTTGTGGGGATGGGAAGGAAGTTTATTTCCTACATTGAAGGATGTAGGATACTTTTCTGCTCTCTCCTACATATGTTTCACTGTTTGTGACATTTCCTTTTTTGAGATGATTTCATTTCCATTTAAATTTTTTTATTAAGGAGTTGAGTTGTTGTACAATCATAAATTCATATAAAGTAGCAATATGATATGCATTTGCTCCTAAACCAGAGTTTCCTCCACATCACCCAGTCTCTTGATTCTTCCATATTTTGCCCCTACAACTGATATAAATGATGTTACATATAAATAAATAAATAAATAGGTGTATATATATATATATATATATATATGATTGTGAATTTTCTAGAATTAAATGATTGTGAAAGTATTATTTGGCTTGGGGAGGAGGATAAAAAGTGTTCTACATTGTTGATTGTCTGCCCAGATCCCTGCCTATCCTCCTTCCTTCTGCTCTCCCCCGCTACATATCTGGTTCCTCAAGATTATGTATTGCTATGCCTTTACTGGGTCTAATACATGAATTTTCATATAAATTTTTTTTCTTTTTTTTTAAAGAAAGAGGGGACAGAGAGAGAGAAAGAGAGAAGCAATTTTTATTTAGTTTTTCATATGACCTTCATCCCTCAGATACTTCGTTGTGTATGTGGTGCTGAGGTTTGAACTCATGTACTTGTGCATGCCAGGCAAGTGCCTTAACTGCCAAGCCACCGCCCCAGCTCTCATATAAACTTTTTAAAAAAAATTTTTCTTTCAAAAATTTTATTGGTATATTATGGTTATATATAATGGTGAGATTTGTTGTTACATATTTGTACATATGCAATATAACAATATAATTTGGCCAATATAATTTCCCCTTTCCCTTCTTTCCTCCCTCCCCTGTTCCATTTCTGCTAGTCTGCTGATCTCCCTTTGATTTTCATTAGTGCCACCCACCCACTTCTTCTCCTTTTCCTCTCTAGCTTCCACATATGAGAGAAAACATAATGACCCTTGACCTTCTGGTTTTGGCTTATTTTGCTTTATATAATGCTTTCAAGTTCCATCCATTTTCCTGCAAATGATATAATTTCATTCTTCTTTATGGCTGTCATTTTCAGTTTTTGAAAATGACTTGTAGCTTATGGTTTTTCCTGTCTGTGTACTCTTATCATTTATTTTCTTTTTTTCTGTTATGCTTAGTGTCATTTCATGCCACACCCCGTTTGTCCTCTTACCCTTTCCTTCTTCCTCTTTTGGGATTATCCAGGCAGGCTTTTCCTCTTAGTTTCTTCATTGATACTTGACCAGTCCCCTTACTATCCAAGAGCCCATCTTGTGTTGGCCTTGAGGAATTCCAATGTGTTGTGGCAGGAGGTTCTGAAACCTCATGTAAAGTAGGGGTCAGTGCTTTCTAGAATAAAGCACTTGCAATAGGGCAGAACATTTAGAGTTCAGATTTAAAAATATGAATAATAAAATGATGATTTGCATTTTGCATGTATTTCCCAATGTGATAAAAAGGATCGATTTACCAGAGAAAACATCATGCTGAGTGAAGTAAAGCACACTTAGAAAGTTGAGTCGAATTTATAAGTAAAAGCTAGAGGAAATGGGGCTGGAGCAGCGGCTCTGTGGTTCTAGCACTTGCCTAGTATGCGCGAGGATGTGGGTTCAAATCCCCACACCACATACACAACTAAGTGCCCGAGCAACGAAAGCCAAATGAAAAACTAAATAAAGCTAGAGGAAAAAAGAACACAAAGAAGGGGATCTTGTGAAAATGAAAGGGAGATCAATAGAATAGATTTGGGGGACCGAACGGGAGGAAGGTGGGAGGGAGGGGGAAGAACTGGGGAATGAAGTTGACCAAATTATGCTATGTGCATGTATGAATGTATCTCAATGAGTTTGACCTTTATGTGTGACTATAATGCACCAATTTAAAAAAATAAGTAGAAGGAAAACCAATAGAGTAGAGGAAGGAAATCAATAGAGTGGAGGATGGAGGGGTAGGAAAGAGGAAGAATAGGGGATTGAAGTGGAGAAAACTCTGCTATATGCATTTATAAATATGTTAAATGAATCCCACTGTTATGTATAACTATAATGAACTAAAAAGAAAAGAATCATGATTTCATCAGGAGTTTTAAAAAGTCAGGCCTTGGAAGATATTAGGAGAGGGGCCATCTGAAGATATGGTATTTAATCATTTGTCATTCTTGGTCACACATGGAAATGCACCATTACTCCTAGGAGAGGGAGAGAAAAACAGGGAAAGAGAGAGGAAGGAGTCGAATATGGTTGTTTCCTGTCTTGTAGGATGAGTACTCACTCTGTCTTTTCCATATACCAAATAAATAAGCCTAATTTTTTTTTTAAGAGAGAGGGACAGTGAGAGAGACAGAGAGAGAAACAGCCTTATTTAGTTTTTCACATGGCCTTAGTTGCTCCAACACTTGTTTGTGCATGTGGTGCTGGGGTTTGAACCTGGGTCCTCATGCTTGCCAGGCAAGCGCCGAAACCGCTGAGCCACTGCTCCAGCCCAAATAAGCCTAATTTTAATGGAAGAACATGGGGTGGGGAGTTGGAGGTCTTTTTCTTTTTTTGTTGCTGCAATGGATGGAGTCACTCTGTGTTGCCAGGCCAGTCTCAAGTCCCTGGACTCAAGGAATTCTTCTGCTTCAGTCTCCTGAGTAGCTGGGACTACGAAGAAAATGCCACCATGTCTGGCTTCTTTCTGTCTTTTTAAGCCACTGGTTTAATTAAGAAGGCAAGTGAGATTTTCTTCTTAGGTCTAGTTATCCACCTTCCTCCGAACTTCTCTATGGTTGTTTTTCTGTCTCTCTGTTCCTTCCAGTTCCTTCCATGGTACTTTCCCTGTGTCCTGTCTTCAACCTTGATTTGGTCACATGGTGCAGTGGGAAAAACTCAGGCTTAGAGTCAGGCAGAGCTATTTGAATCTCTGCACTTGAACTTCCTAGCAATGAACATCAAATGAGTCAGCTATCTGAGCTTCATTTTCCTCATCCTTAGAATGAGGTAGATGACGATGCTACCTAATTCATGGGGCTCTTTCGAGGATAAATTACCGAGTAGTCCAGAATAACCAACTGATGATGGTGGCTAATATTATCACTACTTTGCTAGTTGCTTAGGATATGTTTTCTTATTGAATCATTACCTTCAGATCTCTTTCCAGAATGTAAATTTGGGATTTAAAACTTTCTGTTTTGTTGCCCTTGCAAGTATACATCACACTTATCTGATTATATTTTCTTCTATTGGTGTGGAAATTGTGGCTGAAAGCATTTGCCAATCTGCTGATTAAGGCAGGGATCTCTTTGTTTCTGTAGCCCTTCCACAGGCCCCTGCATCTCATGGAGTAGTTCATGTACAAGGAAGGATGGAGCAGGCACGGCTTGTCTATGGTTGTGGGCACCTAGGTAGTTTGCATCCCTGCCTGGGGATCTTTAATCCAGCTTTCCTACTGTTAGGCTGCAGGGTTGGGAGAGAGAGTCTTTGGTTCTTCTGGCATTTCTTCTTGGCTTCTTGCCATTGGGTTTTGCCCTGGACAAAGGTGGGGCCCCAGAGAGGAGCATGCTGGATCCACCCTGGAGTCAGCAGACAGGGTGTGCAGCAGGGACAGGGTCAGTGTGTCAATGCAGGTGTGGGGCAAGGAGCCAGGAGCTTGCTCAGCCAGAGCCACAGCGGCAGCAGCAGACACTGCTCTTGCCCTTAATCCTGCGGTTTCCCTTTCCCCAGGACTCTGCTCACTCTGTCCTCCACCACAAGCTTGAGCTCTGCGGAGGGGTAGTGTGGGGCGGGCACTCTTTCTGTCTTGAGATTTCTTATCCCCTTCATTTTGGTGCCCACCAGAAGCAGTAGGAGTTTTGATTAGAGCTGAGCCCCTGGGTCACATTGTCTAGATTTCAACCCTCACTCTGCCTCCTCCCTCTCTAATTTGGGACTCATTGTGTGACCTTGGGATAATTACTTACCTTCTCTGTGTCTCTTCTGTAAAAATGGGACCTAATAATGGCACCTCCCCTAAAGCTTTTGTGCAGATTAAATGAGCTAATCCAGGTAAAACACTTGGAGCACTGCCTAGCACATAATAGCAACTCAATAAATGTTGGTCATTATGGTTATATTGGGCAGGTAGTCTTTTTTTTTTTTAAGAGAGTGGGGTGGAGAGAGAGATAAAGAATCAATTTTATTTAGTTTTTCATGTGGCTTTTGTTGCTCTGACACTTGGTTGTGACATGGTGCTGGGTCTTAAATCTGCATCCTTGTGCATGCCAGGCATGTGCCCTAACCTCTGAGGCACTGCTCCAGCCCAGGTACTGTTTCTTAGAGTGATGCTTTCCAGAAAGCATACTCTTCTTGCAAGCTTTGGCTTCCTCTTCTTCCTCATTGAGGTAATTCTTGTTATTTTGGTTATTTCAGTCTCTTTGCAATTATACCATTTTGTACATCTGGAGGGATTTATGTGCCAGTGAAACCTAGTCTGCTAATAGAAGTAAATAACCTTCCAGACTGTACTATCTTCTTCTTGTGCACCAGGCAACCTTAGTTATGTTGTACAGAAACTGAATTCCTAAATTTAATTTTTCCATAAAGGTGAAGCCCTCCTAATCTCCAAGAATGTTCTTGGGGATTACAAATGGAATAGATCTTGGGTAGGGCAAGAACATAAGTGAAACATAACAAGTTGTGAAACAAGTTAAGGATTCTCTGTTAATACTAGCATATGGTTGCTTTTTACCAGTAAATATGTTATCTTAATAAGTGAGGTATGATTAGCGCAAAGAACACTTGTTGTGTTGGCTTAGGTGTCAAAGATATGGATTCAGGACCCTGTTCTTCACTTAACAGCTGTGTGGCTTTGGGCACATGATCTCAACTCACTGAATCTTACTTTCCTCATCTGAAACGTGAGAAAGTGGTTCTAAATTTCTTTGAGTATAGTACTTGGCTGCTTTGATGAGGCCATGATGGTGAGCCCTGACTCTTATATCTAGTGGAAGCTGGTTACATGGAACGTATCTTCCATATTAAAAAAATTAACGTGCTTGATTTTTAATGGGTCTTTCTTCTCCGTGTTGCTGGAAAACATTGAGCATCTCAGTACACACATGGGAAACCATGGAGGTGGGAAGGAGGCCCGAAGCGGGTTTGGGAGAATTGTGGAGGGGGTATGTGGAGAGCAACATTGGTAAAGAGGGATTGGCTCTGCTGCAAATTGTTATTCTTATTTAAGTTGCAGCTCCAGGCCTAAATTATTTTATAAGAGGGGGGCAGAGAGGAAAGACTAGTCTAGGAGGATAAGGTTCTTGGTCAAGGTAATTTTTGGGTCTTTTGAAAAACAGCTATAACTATAAGAAAAATTATAGGAGTTGGACTGGGAAATGCCTACACCCTCCAGGCAGAAGGGACCAGAGCAGTTTCTATTTTTTGGAGATCAGTGCTCCAGCTGAAGAGGTTAAGGTAATTTGAGTGTCTCTGAGTTCATTCCAGAAGGGTGGAGGCATTCATTGCCATAAATGAGGCACAACTGGGCCCCTGTACAAGTGCCTGTGGGTGTTCAAAGCACTTCGTCTGCATCCCCCACTGGGGGAAGAGTCACATGCAGATCTTCTGACCCCAACAGTGCACCTTCCCACCATGAAGACACCCATCAATACCTGACAGCTGCTCTCGGCTAGGCTCTTACCCACAGGGACTTTGTCAGCCCTTTCCTTGTTACTCTTGTTTGATCCAGCAAAGCTGAGATTTCTTGATGGAAAGAACAGGTTGCTCCTGGCTGGGAAGGGCCTGCAGCTGCATGTTTTTGCTTCAGAGAGAATTCGCTTTGGCTTTAAGGACCTTTCTCCTCAGAGGCAGGCTGCAGGGCTGAGTGGACTCTCCCTTCGTCTGCCATTTCTCAGGAACAGGATGAGGGACTAGTATTGGTTGCTAGCAGGGGCAAGGGTGACCCTCACTTTTCTGTGAGTTAGTGCTCTCCACTATGACATGGGTGAGAAGACAAGAGGCTCCTAATTGTTCTTTCCATTCTTGAAGTACATCAATATGTGTGTTCCTGGTTCTGATTACCTCAGGACTGGGGAAGGAACAGAGACTTCAGGCAAGACTTGGACAGTCCAAGTTCTAGTTGAAGACTGGCCATTCCCCAGAGCAGGAAACTGAGGTCCTGAGGAGAGAGGAGGGACTTGACCAAAGTCACACAACCACATAGTGATGGGGCTAGGATTAGAATCTAAGCTTCTTGGGTTTTATTCCTGTGTCTTCTCTCTCTCTTGCATGAAGCCAGGGGTGAGTGTGTAGGGTGACTCAGGTGCCACTGATGCACCTACTGTATAGACTATGCTATAGGCTATAACGATCAGCCTAAAATTTCCAGAGATGACCACCTTTGCCCATTGACATTCTGTGCTCTAACATCTGGGAATATATGGCCCTGTTTCTGCTCTCTCCGCCTTCACTATGAATGGCGTGAGTCTTCATTTCTTCCTTCCTCACCTTCCCTGTTCCCTTCCTTCACAGCTGTGTTCCTGAGCATGTTCCCTAAACTGCTGTTCTGATAAACTTCCCCTCTCAAGTTTGACAACAGTTGTCTTCCAGGTTTAGAGATCTGGGGAAAAAGAACTTTCTGGGAGAGTGGATCTTTGAAGAGGGAAGGGGACCAGGAAAGGAAGGGAATTTGAGGTCCACAGTGGGGTTCTTGGAAGTGGAAGAAGTGCACTGCACAAACACAGGCAGCTGAACAAAGGTAGGGCATGCTTTGTGCCCTCCGCTGACACTGGCATACTGTGGTTTCAGGCTGGTCACCCTTGTGGTGCTTTGGCCAGAGAACTGTTAACTCATTAGGAGGTGTGACTATCACCTGACGGTGGGAAGCCAAGTTTGACTGCTCAGGTGATAAACTTCTGAGTGCTTTGGATTAAAGTTTGCTGATTTTCTGTACTATGACCACTTTTCCTCCCTTGTCCTGCTAACTCTGCAGCTGCACTACCTCCCCCAGGTCAGCATATATATGCGCATGCACACACACACACACACACACACACACACACACACACTCACACACGCTCATACAGACACACTCACACACGCTCATACAGACATACAGCCCTTAAGGGGAACAAAATTGAGAACCACACTGTGTGTGTGCTCATTCATGTAACTCCCTTGGGTTCCAAAGGGGAAAGACGTAGCCCTTTCTTCTGACTTAATGCTCAGGAGTGCTGAGTAATTAACTGTGATATGGTGGAAAGAGCACAGAGTTCCCAATTATAGAGACCCTCAGTGCATTTTTAAAACTGCATTTAGTGAACTTTTAATTTTATTTCTTATTTTTTATTAGTGCATTACAATTACACATAATAGCGGGATTTGTTGTTACATATTCCTGTGTACAACATAATTTGTTCAAATTCATTCTTCAGTAGTACCTCCCCCTCCTCCCTCCCTTGGCCCTCTTTCTCTGGCCTATTTGTTTCCCTTTAATTTTCATGAACTCCCCCTTTTTTCTTTTTTCCTCTCCAGCTTACACATATGAGAGAAAACGTATGTCCTTTGACTTTCTGAATTTGGTTTATTTCACTTAACATAATGCTCTCAAGTTCCATCCACTTCCTGTAAATGGCATAAGTTTGTTCCTCTTTGTGGCTGAATAAAATTCTATTGTGTATATATACCACATTTTCTTTATCCATTCATCCATTGATGGGCTCCTAGGCTGGTTCCACAATTTCACTGTTGTGAATTGTGCTGATATAAACATGGGTTATCCATATAACACTATAGTATTTTGACTTTAAGCCTTTAAGATAAATGCTGAGGAGTGGATAGCTGGATCATACGGTGGTGCCATGCCTAGTCTTTTGAGCAACTTCTGTACTTGGCTTCAGCTGCTTGGTCTGTTGAAAGTGATAATCAGTCATTATTTCAGTGGAATGTGATGAGGTTTAGACAAGGTCACGTGTAAAGATTGCATGCATAGTGTCATCAGTCAGTAAATCATGGACAAGATTAGCTATGATCATGAACCTCAGTCCCTACTGAGATGTAATAACCTCTCTGCCTCCTGGCATTGTTGGGAGGATTTGAATGCATGTTATTGTATTTTACACATGACAGAATGTCCGACACATTCCATTCAGCCATAATGAAGAGTATGCCTGGGCTATTGATTCAATATATACCTTCTCAAGGGGAGCAGAACAGGCATCAGGGTCTTTTCCTATTTTCAACTACTCCCGTATTCTTAAGGCTTCTAGATTGCATCATTGACCTATAGGGCTCAGTACATGCTTTGAGGTATTTACCCTAGGAGCTCAATTTTGTCCTTCAGCATCTCGCTGGAAATACTTCCTATCAGGATGTGCTACTGGAAGCCCTAATTTCTTTTTTTAAGTTATGTTTTCATTAATGCATTATTGTTATAGATTATAGTTCATTGTGACATATTCATACATGCACATAACATAATTTGCTCCATTTCATTCCCAAGTACTTCCTGTTTCCCTCCTGTCTTCTCTCCCCCTGATTCCTTACCTCTACTGGTCTACCTTCTATTTATTTATAAGTTGGTACATTATAATTATACATAAAAGTGGGGAAAACCCCAGTTTCTGCAGCAAGATAAGCTTAAATCAAAAATGAGGGAACTTCCTGCTTAGGTGATGATCTATTTGTCTTTTCCTTCCTATCAGCCCTTCAGCCTGTGGTTCCCGTGAGCTTACATAGCCAACTATGTAGATGGTAGCTCGTATCTTCCTTACTCTGCCTCTTCCTAGCCCAAGGAAGCTAAATCTCTGGCACTAGCAACTCCTTGGCTGGTACCCTTTGACTGAGAATCTGAACTTAATTCATGGTTGCCCAGAGGAATTACTTAGCAAGGACCAAAGCTGGCTCTGAATGGGACATATGTTTGCCTTCCACCCCCACCTACTTCAGGGAGCCATGACCAGAGCCTCACTCAATTGTGGGAGCTGACATTTTTTTTCCTGGTCTGGAAAGCTGTCTCTATATAAAGAAGTGGCTCTTGTAGCTTAATTTTGTTCCTCCTAATTTCCTCAAACAGGACCTCTCTGGGTGGTTCTGGGCACAGTCTTCCCAGTGAGCCACAGAGTTTTCCTCTTGAGGCCTCCTGCCTCAGCCTGGGTTGATTCCATGAATAGCCTACCACCCCTTAGCAAGGAGGATCTTGTGAGGTCTGGGCCTGGCTAGCATTGGGTGGGGACAAATAAGAATGTCCCATAGGATATGTCTCCATTTACCCCCCTTTTGGCACTGTCTCTAACTTTGGGCTGGTTCTGCTTCTCCCCCACCTGGCAGGACCTGTGCGGGGCTACCACCTGTGACACCCTGGGCATGGCTGACGTGGGCACCATGTGCGATCCCAAGAGAAGTTGCTCTGTCATTGAGGATGACGGGCTTCCATCAGCCTTCACCACTGCCCACGAGCTGGGTAAGGCTGGAAGGGAGGAGAGCTACCCCCGGTGTTGTTTTAGATTTATGCTGGGTGATTTGGGGGTGGAGTGGGCAGATGTTTGTCTTTGGTTTCATACTCTGAAGTTGTAGGGATCCTTTCTTAGGGTCAGAGCCTCCTTGGCAGTGACTTTGTTTCACTTTTTTCTTATTGTCCAAGCCCAATTGGCAAGTGATATGTCTGAATACCTCTGCAGAATATCCGACTCTTAGACACTATGAGGAGAATATGTTAAAGGCCAGGAGACACACTTCTGTCCTCAGTGAGCTCACAGACTATTGGAGGGGTCAGAAAATACAAGCCCATGATCCGAAGGACATTTGCAAAGCAATTCATTGATAGGTGCAAATGGCCAGCCTGGAACCATGGGCTTTCTAGCTGCCCTCCCATTCTTCCTTCAACCCCTCACGCCTACCATGTACAGACCTATCCTCCTGAGTCCTTGTTTCACTCCATAGGTCATGTGTTCAATATGCCCCATGACAACGTGAAAGTGTGCGAGGAGGTGTTTGGGAAGCTCCAAGCCAACCACATGATGTCCCCGACCCTCATCCAGATTGACCGTGCCAACCCCTGGTCAGCCTGCAGTGCTGCAATCATTACTGACTTCCTGGACAGTGGCTATGGTAAGCTGGGGTGACAGAGAAGAGTGGGGCTGGCTTGGCAAAGGTGTCATTGCTGTCACATGGTGGCTCTTGCCACCTCTCTGTACCAAAGTCATGGTAGCCCCAAGGAGTTGTGTCCTGATGTGGGCCCATCCTAGCTGCCCCTTGGTTCATTCTCTCTCTACTGCTTGTGTCCTAGGCCAGCCAACCCCCACTTTTCTCAGCTTGTCCTAACAAATGTCCTTGGCTCTCTGCAGGTGACTGCCTGCTGGACCAGCCCAGCAAGCCCATCTCCCTTCCTGAAGACCTGCCAGGCACCAGCTATACCCTGAGCCAGCAGTGTGAGCTGGCCTTCGGTGTGGGCTCGAAGCCCTGTCCATACATGCAGCACTGCAGCAAGTTGTGGTGCACTGGCAAGGCCAAAGGGCAGATGGTGTGCCAGACCCGCCACTTCCCCTGGGCAGATGGTACCAGCTGTGGTGAGGGCAAGTTCTGCCTCAAGGGGGCATGTGTGGAAAGACACAACCTCAACAAATACCGGGTGAGTGTTGGGGCCCGCAAATCGGGGATTCCTGGAAGGAGGGGAGGAGGCTCGAGGCCTCTGCTAACCTGGTCTCCACTAGGAAGGTGCCCTGTCAGACTGGCTGTGTGACAACAGCTGGTTACATTTCTGTCTATAGTCCTAGCCTCTTTTTGATTCTGAAAGTACAGAGAAAAGTTATATTAGATCACAGGACTTGGTGAAGCCTTATAAATACATGGGAAGCAGCCTTCGACAGGACTGGAGTGTCAGCCCTGAGTTCCATGCCCTGTTCTTGTGGGGAAGAGCTCTGGACCCAGAGCTGAGCAATTAACTTTAGGAGGGCTCATCCACTGGCTCCATCCTTTATTCCTTCATCAACTATATCCAGGGAGCCAGGGACTACACAGATGAACAAGGCTTAGAGATGAAATGAAGCAAAGCCCGGGACAAGCTGCAGTAGTTTGACATATCCTGAACTCTGCCTCAGTTTCTGTTGTGACTTGTTTTTATCCGACATATAACTGAACAAAAGCTCTTTCCTCTTAGATAAATAATAAATAGGTCTAGCAATCAAACCCAAATTACAGAACCCCAAATATTCTCTGAATATAATACAAACTGTATATTCTTCAGGTCCTGTGTTCGTGTAGTAGAGAGATTTGTACTTTTCCAGGCAAGAAGAAGAAGTCCATCCATCTCCTTGATCCTGGAGATGACTATCCTTTCCCCACCCCTGTCCCCAGCTGGGAAAGGACTTGGGATATGGTTTCACGTGCAGAGAGGCAATATTTCTAAAATGCGTTCACCAAACACCCAAGATGGGTGTGGTATAGAATTATTTAAATTCTTGTTCTGTGACCTGGGAATATATATTTAACTAAATTTTTAATCATTAATTAGGCAACAATTCACTGTGTTCAGAGAACTGTGTAAGATACTGTGCTGGTTAGAAAAAGAAATAAAATATAGGCCATGCTCTAGAGCGCTCAGTCTTGTGAGGAAACCAGAAATGTAGTAGAATATAAGACAAAGAGGTGAATATTCTGAGTTATAATAGAGGTATAAAAAATCTGTCGTGGGTGAAGTAGAGGTTAGAGATTAATGATGAGCAGATGGGACTGGAAAAACTGAAGACAGGGGACATTTGAAGAGAGCCTAGAGGGGTAAGTAAGCCCAATAGGTAGCGATAGAGCAAGGCAGGGAGTTGAGACTGAGTGATCTTCCACAGGAAGTATTTTGGAAGGTTGTTTGAGGCTAGACCACAGCTGGCTTGATGGCCAGGCTGATGGTTCGGACTAAATTCAGAGAACAGGCAGGTCATGACTAGCTCCTTCTCTTGGGAAGAGGAAACTAAAGGAGAAATAGACTAGTCAAGAGAATATTGGATATAGGAAATGTGGTTTGGTAAGCATGATCGTTTCATATACTTTCTGGAGTTCTCTATTGTCAGCAAAATCCACTATATCCTCAACCTCTTCTCTGAACAGTCCTCTCACTGCCCTATTTGACTGAAGCCTGGCCCTTCATGGAGAACACTGCCCTAATCAGTCAAGGTCAAAACACAAGGCTTATCTTACTTCAGCCCCTCAGTGATCTCAGATCCAGAATCCTGCACTGACCACCATAGTACCATATTCCCAGCTCACTTGCTCTATTTTTTGAACTCCAATTCCATATGGGCCTTCTGTCCATTGATACAAACATGTTTCCATTGTTGCTTTGCATACCCTCACCCCTCCTCTTTATTGAGCTGAGATTCTGTTTAAGTCACTCCTTTACGTACACTCTTGGTCCCCTTATCCCATCTCTCTTTGTCATACTCACTTGGATTAGCCACCACCTTGGTTGAACCCAACTCACTCACATACCCAGATGTGCCTGCATAGGTGAATATGGCTGGAGAAAAATGTGCAGTTATGCTCCTTGGTATTAGCTTAAATTAACAACTGGAAACTCAGTTGGGCCCTTCATGCTGGCCAGGAGTCATATATTTTGTTTGTGCAGTTCATGTGTTCTCTCACCTTTTTGTACTTCCATTCCTCTCCTCCCATTACCAATGTCTTCCTCATTTTTACTTTCACTGGTGTAGTAGTCCATTTCTCGTTACTATAATGTAATATCTGAGGCTGGGTAGTTTATGAAGAGAAGAGGTTTATTAAGTTGACAGTTTTGCAGACAGAAAGTCCAAAAGCATGATGTAGGTTTTGGTGAGGGCCCTCCCTGTTGGCATCACCTCATGGCAGATGGCATTATGGTAGGAGTGCATGCAAGAGGGAGCAATCATGTGATGAGATAGGAAGCCAGAGTGTGGGACAGACAGACTTACTCTATCCTAACACCTCACTCTCATGCAACTAATCAGGATCCAAAAGAACTGCTTAATTCCCTTCTGAGGGCAGTGTCCTCAGTGACCTAATTATTTTCCACTAGTTCCATCCCCTTCTTAATACTGCCTCTTTGGGGACCAAGGTACCAACACATGAACTCTTGGAGGACAAACCACATCTAATCCAAAGCAACCAGTGACCTTTCCCCCCTACCTCACTAAGGAAAAAGAAACAATCAAGCAATCAGAAGAGAATTTCCACCAGCTCAGAACACCATGTCCACCTGTCCTTTCCCCTTCACAGTGGATGGACTGTCCATGCTCTGACCCAAGGCCATGCTTTGTTTTTTGCATTGTCCCTTTCACCCAGTCAAGGGCATCCCTCCTCAATTCTGCTTTCTCTCTGTCAGTAACAGTTCTTCTGTCTCTTGAGTTGAATCATTCCTATCACAAAACAAACCTGCCATAATTTCTTCCATCTTAAACCAAACTTTACATGACTCTTCATCCTGTCCAAATATCATGATCTGTTTCTCTGACTCCCTTTACAACAAAATTCCTTGAAGGAGTTGTATAAATGTGCTTCTCCAGTCCCTGGATTTTTCTGGCGCTCACTCCAGTCAGGCTTCCATTCCTACCATTCCTACGAAATATCGCTTGCTAAGGCCACCACATGGCTGTCTGTGTTGGTTGCCACTGCTCACTCACCCTGACTTGCTGCAGGATCTGATGTGACCCATCACTTTCTCCCCTGGGAATACAGCTTCCACTTTGCTTGAGACAGTCTGTTCTTCTTGTGGGTTTTCCTCCTCCCTTGCTGGATTTCCTCTCGTGTCCTTCACTGGCTTCCTCAGTCTAAATGTTGGAGTGCTCCACTGCTCAGCCCTTACCTCTTCACTATCCATACCCAGGCTCTTAAATGATTCATCTAGACTGAGACTTTAAATACCATTCATAAGTTGAAGATCCCTAAATTTGTATCTCCAGCCTATGCCTTCCTCCCAAGCTACAGACTTGTATAACTGAATCTTTGCCTCTGCATTTGGATACCCAATAAGCATCTTAAATACAGCAGGTATAAAACTGAGCTCCTGATCGCATCCCCTAAGCCTGCTGTGTCAGCTCCACTTACACCCTTTTTCTCTTACCTGCATCACATCTTGTATTTCAGAAATTTCTATTGACCCTGTCTTCAGAATAGATCCCAAACCCGATTTCTCAGTGTTTTCTCTGCTACTACCCTTGTCCTAGTCGCCATGTCCTCTCCGCTGGATTATAGCAGCCATTCTCCAATTGGTCTCCTTGTTTTTGATCTTTGTGCTTATAGACCACTCCCAAGACAGCACCCAGAGGGATCCTTTAAAAATGTGAACTAGGTTAATTCCGCTTTTCTGCTTGGAAGCCTCAGGGGTTCTACACCTGGCTCAAAATGGCCACACATCTCTGCCTTCATCTCTTGCTTCTTTTGCTCCAGGTGCATTCTCCCTCAGGGTCTTTGCATAGCTTCCTTTGCTTGAAATATCCCTTCCTTAATATCTGCATGGCTCAGGCCCTTACTTCCTTTAAGTCTTTGTGCTAGTGGGGTCTCCCTGACCCCTTGTAATAGGAAGCAGCCCACCTCACCAGGTTCTTCCCCATCGTTCTCACCCAACTCCCACCTGCTTTTAACCCTGTCTAACACTGTATTTGTACAGTGTTCCCTGACTAGGGTGTAATGACTTTGAGGGTGGGGACTTGTTGTACCTGGTGTCAGGCATACGGTAGGAACTTGGCAAATATTTGACCAATGAATGAATGAATGGTACGTGGCTGGAGTACAGTGAATGTTTTGGTACAGGTGGGTGGGAAGAAATGATACCAGATTAAAAAAAACAGAGTATTGTCTCAGAAGCCACCATGTCCTCTCTCCTGGATTATAGCAGTCATTCTCCAATTGGTCTCCTTGTTTCTGATCTTTGTCCTTATTGACCACCCCCAAGACAGCACCCAGAGGGATCCTTTAAAATTGTGAATAGGTTAATTCCACTTTTCTGCTTGGAAGCCTCAGGGGTTAAGTATTGAAGAGAAAGTAGAGAGAATAAGGACTTGGCTCAGATTCATTTGTTCTTTAGATGGTCACTGCTCACTTTTGAGAGAGCAGCTTCTGAGGTAAGATGGGGACAAAACCATAATGCAAAGCTCTGAGGAGTGAAGGTAGGAAAAGAGCAGAGGTAGATGACTTTCTTAGGAAGTGAAAGGAGGGAATGGGGTGAGGCACTAGTCTGAGAGAAAGCAGGGGTAAAAGAAAGTATTTCATCTTTTTTTAAAAATAGGGTACAACATATGTTGAAACAATGAACCTATAGTTATCTGTCAGGAGGATAGATCTAATAAATATGCTAAATATATACATAAGTTAGAGTACTTACGTTTTATGCAAACAGTTCTGATTAGGTCCATGTGGCTTAGTCACTTTATGGATGAGCTGTGACAGTTTTAATTCCAGGCTGTATAACTGGGTTGCTTCTTTTATTGCCCAACCAATAAGTGTTCTCAGGGTGAAATCCATTTTACTATCATCCTAAGAAAAATAGAATGAAGATTATGCATTTTTTATTCCCTCTCTGGCCAGCTAAATAACAAAAGCCCATTGCATAATTCACCCCAAAGCCAAATAGGGTTTTATGATTGCTTAATAATATCTTACCTACATGTCCTCTTAACATAAATATTAGCACTGCTTATACTGAGGCTTTTTCAAATGCAGCTCCTGATTGAGCTTGAGATCACTTTGGTTTGGTGAAGAGTTTGAATTATAGAACATTTACAAATAAAAATATTCAAATATCTATGGCAACGTTGTTTGCTGGCAAAGCTGTTGACTGTAACTGCTGAAGGTTTAGAGACTGTTGTGAATACACTAATACTATGCAAGGTGAAACTTTGAACTCCTGCAAGGAGGTAGGCCCAGTGCCAGGAATTTTCATACCTGTCACCTCATTAGATCTATCTGACCTCAGACCCAAGCATTACTGGTTCCGTTTTTGCAAATAAAGTATATGCCACCTAAAGAGATTTGGCCAGCGGCTCAATGATAAAACTTGTCTGCCTGATTCTGTGATGCAAGGAAGTCTCCTAACTGGGAACAGCAGCTGGTGTTTGCTAATTAGTTGAAGTGTTGTGTGGGTCTATGCATACAGATCATTTGCTTGTCATTCTTTTTTATCATGGTATAAAATGAATTTCATTCCGGTGGGATGGGGACTTTCGCTAAAGGGCAGTGTGTGGCACCTGGACCCCTGCAAGAATATTTAACCAGATCTTCCTCACAGGTGGATGGCTTCTGGGCCAAATGGGAGCCCTACGGACCCTGTTCCCGCACCTGCGGTGGGGGCGTGCAGCTGGCTCGGAGGCAGTGCAGCAACCCTACCCCGGCCAACGGGGGCAAGTACTGCGAAGGAGTGAGGGTGAAATACCGATCCTGCAACCTGCAGCCCTGCCCCAGCTCAGGTGAGAGGTGGGGGTGGTGAGCAGCGGTGTCCTGCTTGGACTGGGAGGCTAGACGGCTCAAGGGAATGAGATACTAGGAGTCTGAGTTAAGTACCCTCAAGCCTGTCTTTCAAGCAGGAATCCAGGGCCCATGAATTTGGGAAAAAAATTGCCTCTCTGTTTTTACTTACGTTTCTATCTAAAACTGTGTTCCCTTCAATTAGAAATTTAGCAGTATTATTATTATTATTATTATTTTGCTAAACTTTTCATCTGAATTTCCTTCACTTAGGCAACATACTACAATGGTGATAGAAATACTGGTGATATTTCAGTTGTTGAAGAATTCTCAAAATGCCATTTATGCTCATCCCTACTTTAAAATTATAATATTTATTAGATTAATTATTGAATCTTATTATTTAATACATACATATCACAGGTATGTTTCAAAATATGTTGATGGTTATATATCACTATAATTGGTAGTCTTTGTAAATGTGTATAATTTATGCATTTAATAACATTACTGTGAAGGTTGTTTCAACAGATGGCTGAAGGGTTCCATAATCCAAAAAGTGTTTAAGATTCCTGTTAGAGAGGGACAAGGCAAGGTGCCTGGAGAAGGTAGCACATTCCTTTGGGGATGCATTATTATCTATCTTTGCCTTATATTTTTTGCTCCCAGTCTGCTTTAGTCCTTTGAGATGGGGAGGCTGTGGCCCTAGAGAAGAGCCTTACACTGTTGAGGGAGGGGAATTGTTGAGACTGTTGAGGCTAGGCATCTCTGGGAGGATAGTCTCCTTTGCACTTCCCTTGCTCTTCCTACAACTTCTGGCATGTGCTTTCTCCCTCTCCAGCCTCTGGCAAGAGCTTCCGGGAAGAGCAGTGTGAGGCTTTCAATGGCTACAACCACAGCACCAACCGGCTTACACTCGCCGTTGCATGGGTGCCCAAGTACTCAGGCGTGTCCCCCCGGGACAAGTGCAAGCTTATCTGCAGAGCCAACGGCACTGGCTACTTCTATGTGCTGGCACCCAAGGTGAGTGAGATGGGACAGAGGGCAGAGCAGGGATCAGGCTTTGGGGGCGCATCAGGCTGAGCTGCTGTTCTACCTCTTGTCTCCCTCTTGGGGTGCTGCAGGTGGTGGACGGCACGCTGTGTTCTCCTGACTCTACCTCAGTCTGTGTCCAAGGCAAGTGCATCAAGGCTGGCTGCGATGGGAACCTGGGCTCCAAGAAGAAGTTTGACAAATGTGGAGTGTGCGGGGGAGACAATAAGAGCTGCAAGAGGGTAACAGGAATCTTCACCAAGCCCATGTGAGTTCTGGATCCCAAGGGTGTAGCCAGGGAGCAAAGTGGGAGGAGGGTGAGTGGCATTCCCCAAGGCATTGGAAACTTGGATTAGGTTGGGGTGAATATTATATTCTGGTCATACTTTTGTTGTGGAGGACACTCATTGTACTAGGGTTGATATTCATCTATCTGTCACCCATCCATCCATCCATCCATTCATTCGTCTATCAGTTTATTCAACAAAGAAAAATGAATGCTAGAGGACACACTTCAGTAGGAGATGATTTCAGAGAGATGGCAGCATTGTTAGGGTCTGTCTAGCATGCTAGGGTAGGACTGATCTGCATTCAAATTTCAGTTCCCCATTTCCTGAATGGGTCTTGGGCAGTGGCTCCCCCTCCAGCATTCTAGATGTCCTCATTTGTAAAGTAGATTAATACTAATATACTTGTCATGTGCTCTTGTGAGGAGTAAGGGAATTAATCCAAATAAAATGGTTAGTACAGTACCTGGTGCAGAATAAATGCTTAATACATGTTCATAATAATAAGGAGACAGCATGTGACAGCAGCCACCCTGTGCCTGGGCTAGATTAAGGAGGGAATGACAGTAACTGCCAGGGGACAGTGAATAAGCAGCTGGAACTGAAGGGAACCTTTGCTTCCTGGGAAATGGGCAGTAGGGTCGGCCAAAGAATTATCTCTGGGCCTCTTCTAGTCCCAACTCCAGTGTTTGCAGCTCCCCAGCCTTTGAGGTCAACCACATTCTCCTTCCATTCATATTTCTCCAAGGTCCTGACCCATGTTCTGGAAGAAGCAAGGCCGTCAGGATTCTTGAGATCTTATTTGGGAGCCGGGGGTTTGATTGACCCTGGAAACTTGGGAGGCCAGGTACTGATGAAGGAGAGATGAGATGGGTGTCCAGGAGCCTGACTGTCTCCTCTGGACATAACACCTTCTGTGGAGTTTCTCAGAGGGAGATGACAGGGAGGGCACCCAACTTCTTCTCTGGGAGCTCTGTTGTTGCACGTGAAGGTGACTGAAGCTGTCCTTCACAGGGATCTGCAGTGGGGTGGCCATGTGGGATGTTAGAGATATTTGATTAAATGACTAGTGCTCTTTTCATGGACTATTGGAACTGGAAGGAGTTGTAGAAGCCATCTAGCTTAACCCACTTATTACATAAATTACAGATATCAGAGTATGGAGAAACTGACTTGTTTAAAGTCAACAGGGAATTGGTGTCTGAGCCAGGGCTGGATTTTCATCCCCAACTCCAAGGCCTGTGCAGTGTCACTGCATTGAGTTCCCAGCTTGGACTTGGGCAGCACAGATTTATTTCCTTTCATCCCTTCTTCTTATCACCGTGGCTGCTACCTTTTGAATCCTCACCGTGTCACATACTGTATGACATTCTTTATGTGCTGTGGCTTCTTTAACCCTCTTTACAGTTGAATAATGTATGTGCAATTACAAACTCTATTTTTTTTGGTGAGGAAACAGAGGCTTAGAGAAGCTGAGACTTATCTAAGACCAACAGCACAGCAAAGGATGTAGATCTCTCTGCCTCTGAAACTCGTACCTTTACTCCCACACTGGAATTCACCACAAGATAAATTTACTGAAGAAAAATGATCATGAGGCTCTATAGGCAGCTATTAAGTTTCAGATAATCTAATAAGTTTGTGAACCACTTTTCAGTTTTGTGTGTTTCCATCATGTCCCACATAGGGTGCTTGAGCAGCTTGGTCTTTGTCACCTGCCCTGGGGTTTGTGAATAGTGATCCGTTATGACTTTAAAGAGGAGTGAGGTCCTTTTAGGTCCAGGCATCTGTCTAATGCACAATCCCCTTTTTCTAACCCAGGCATGGCTACAATTTTGTAGTGGCCATCCCTGCAGGGGCTTCAAGCATCGACATCCGCCAGCGTGGCTATAAGGGGCTGATTGGGGATGACAACTACCTGGCCCTGAAGAACAGCCAAGGCAAGTACCTGCTCAACGGGCACTTTGTGGTTTCGGCTGTGGAGCGGGACCTGGTGGTGAAAGGCAGCCTGCTGCGGTACAGTGGCACGGGCACTGCGGTGGAGAGCCTTCAGGCTTCCCGGCCCATCCAGGAGCCCCTGACTGTGGAGGTCCTCTCTGTGGGGAAGATGACCCCACCTCGAGTTCGCTATTCCTTCTATCTGCCCAAAGAACCTCGGGAGGACAAGTCCTCCTACTCCAAGGAACCTCGGAGCCCACTGGTGCTACACAACAATGTGCTCAGCCTCTCCAATCAAGTGGAGCAGACAGACGACAGATCGCTAGCACGCTGGGTGGCAGGCAGCTGGGGGCCTTGCTCTGTGAGCTGTGGCAGTGGTCTGCAGAAGCGGGCAGTGGACTGCCGGGGCTCTCCAGGGCAGCGTGGGGCATCTGCCTGTGATTCAGCCCATCGGCCAGCGGAGACACGAGCCTGCGGGGAGCCCTGCCCAACCTGGGAACTTGGGACTTGGTCTCCCTGCTCCAAGAGCTGTGGCAGTGGATTTAAGAGACGTCCACTCAAGTGTGTGGGCTATGGAGGCCAGTTGCTGGCCCGGGACCAGTGTAATCTACGCCGCAAGCCCCAGGAACTGGACTTCTGCATCTTGAGGCCCTGCTGAGAGAGATTGTTCCTATCTCCCTTTCATTCTCTGCCCCACTGCCGTGCTGGTGTTCTGGCCAGCTGGAACAGAGGACGGCAGCCAGGGACATGGGTCAAGATGCCACTCACATCCAAGACAAGGACCATGGGTTGGGGTGAGCAGTCCTCCTCCCTGGACTGGGCAGGAGGAAGATAACTAATGCACAGTCTACCTCATGCTCCACTCCTTGGGGACCTGGCTGCCAGGAGAGGCTGTGGGGTGCGGGTACTGGGCAGAAGGTGCTGAGGCCCAGTTTCCAAGGGACCTGGAGGATGGGCACCTCCCAGGCAGAACTTCAGGAACCTCGGCCCCCGTAAGGGAGGCCACAGGCTGCTGGAAGAGCCATGGCCCAGCAGCTTGGCACCCTCAGGTGGCCCCAGGGACTCTGAGCCGTCTCTGAACAAGGCAGGGTTTTCAAGGTGCTTACGGCCCTCTTTCTTTTTCTAACTGACATGGACTGAACAATAAAAACTGCCCGGGTTGGTTGGGTGGAAATTGAGGGGAGAATGAGATTGGGTATAACTGGAGCCTGGGCCCCTGCGTTTGAGAAGAGATAGATATGTATGAGAGTCCCGAGGTTTCTTGAATCTTCATCTTGGCCGTCCCTGAAAAAGCCAGTCTCCTCTCCCCCTAATGGCTAGGGCATTCGACTAACAGGAGAGCTGCTACCAGGGTGTCCTCTGAGCCTCTGCAGGCAGAGGGAGGAAGTCCACAGGAAGCCTGCCATTTTTGTGAAGAGGGAATTGGCCATTGCAAAAAGAGGCTGACACTTTAAAGGGGTGTAGATTATGTGGCTGAAGCAGGGAGTATGAGGAGAGATCTGGAGGGTTCTCTTGTCATTGGAGCTGAGGTGGGTGAGTGCTGAGCTCTGGGCCTAGCTTTGCGGGGATGTTACCCTGGATGGGGAGGAGGAGGCTCTGGTTTTGATGGGTTTTCCCTATTGAGACTGACCTATAAGATGGCTGATGCTGTAGGTCTGCAATGTCTCAGAATCTCCAAAGTGACAACGGTTTACTGCCCACTGAGCAAGTAGTGGGACATGATCAGAAGGGCCAGGCCTGGAATTCATGTGCTTGCAGGTTATTCTTCTTCTCGACAGTTCCAGCCATCAGCCATGGGCACATCATGTTGTATCTCCCAGACCTTTGCTTCTCCATTGGGAAATAGGATTCACTATTTGCTACCTCAGATTATGCTCTCTGGGAACTCACCTCATCCCTCCACAGGGACAGAGGTGACCTGGTGCTCCTACCACACCCAGCAGTCATTTTTATGGACTGATTTGCCCATACAAAAAGATGAGTGTGTGATGTATGGCCACCTGATAGGCTTCCAGATACAAAGACCAGGGTGGTGGTGGTGTCTCTCTCCTCAGGTTCCTTGGGGGTTGGTTTCAGGAGACACTAAGAATCCATGAGACCCAGGGGCCCTTGGCAGCCACTGGTGGGAGCTGCTGGAGACCTGTCTGTCTTATAGATGTGTCAGAGGAGTAGAAATCAAAGTGTTTCCTATAGCTTCAAGTGGGAAGATGTTTCGGGGTTAGAGATCATTTGGCCAAGCAGGGTATTTCTTCAAGGTTCAGATGCCCCAGCAAGAAAAGGGGATATTCTGCTTTGGAATATAGGGAATTAGTCTTGGACGTCAGTGGGGAACTTCATTGAGAAAAGACCAAAACATGTATCTTTCTTGGGGAGAAGCGTTCAGTTCTTTTATGTGGTTTTCCCTAATAGTTTAAATCCACAAACCAACCAGCTGGCCCTAATCTCTGCAGTGGTCTAATCCTGTTTATGTGGTTTTCTCTAATAATCAAAATCCACAAACCAAACCAGCTGGCCAGCCTAACCTCTGCAATGGTCCAATTCCATCCCAGGCTGGAGACGTTGCATAAAACTCTTGCAGGGGCTGGAGGGCATGCAGCTCTCTGAGGCAGAGCTGCAGTCAACCCTGAATGATCAAGTGAGGAGGAATTGCCCTCCTTGTACCAGTAAGCACTGTGAAGTTGCAGAGACAAAAGGGCCCCAGGATCCCAGGACGCAGGCAGAAGGGAGCTTTGCCAGCAGAAAACAGTGCTGCACCCTGGGCTTAGGGCATTCTCTCTGTTGTGGGGAGCAAATAGTGTGGGGGCTGTGCAGAATGGGCAGGGGAAAAGGGTGGATGGGAAGGGAGGTGGCATCCCTGGAATGACTGCCCCTTAGCGGGCAGTGTGTACTGTCAATTGTTTTACAGACCTTTTCAAGGAGGGATAACCACTCATGTTCCTGATGCAAGCCAGGGCTCCATGCTCTTTTTTGTCATGGTGTTTTTTCTTTCTTTTTTTTCTTTTTTAAAAGAAGTATGACCAAGACAACTTGGGAAGTTTGTCTTGTCTTTGAACATTTCCTCACTCCAACCATGTTTTCCAGGGTTGAGTAGAGTAGAGACTCAAGGAATAGGTTTCTGGTGATGGAATACAAAGTTAGGGTGCTTTCTCATGCCTATGGAAGAAAAGGAACATTCTGGGGGCTCCAGCAACTTCTTCAGTGGGGTATGGACCAATTAGGTTTGGGGCTCAGGATTCCCTAGCCTGAGTTGCCCATCATGTGCATTGATTGGAGGAGTTTGACCCAAATACCCTCTTATGGACCTTGCCATTCTACAGAGGGGACTAAAACGGGCTGGGGAAAATTTGAGGGTTCTGTGTGCTTCTACCCTGGGAGTCAGCTCCTGAAGACACTAGACACTGTCACTGATAGAGCCCCCACTGTGCTAGGTTCTTTTGCATTCTATGCACTGAGGAAGGATGGGAGGGCTTGGGTATTGGCTGGTCGTGTATACTGTGTATACAAGGGAGCTGGCTGCTCCTAATAAAGTCGTAAGTATTTAAAACTCATGTCCTGCCTCTGTGACTGTGTCTCATCCATGCACACATTCCTCATGTTTATAAAATACACACCTGTGCCAGCCATGGTGCTATGGAGATAACGGTGACTATGACAGGCATAGGCCTGGTCCTATGCAGCTCCCAGGTAAGCTGGATGTGGAGTCAAAGGCAAAGAGACACAATCAGGAGAGCAGTGGGAAGAAGAGAACCTGGTTATGGGAGTCTGTGGACAGGTGGGTAGGGTGACCAGAGCCCCTTAAGGACTGGGATAGTGAAACTGAGGTTGGAGGGTAAGAGAGCAACTCTGTGAAAAAGGGATAGGAGTCTTTCAGCAGAGGGGCAGCAGGCCCAGGCTGGGAGCTTTAGAGAAGGTACTGTGGCTGTCTTTTTTTTATATTATTCAGAAATTTATTTGTTGAACAATCAAACAAGCTTCTAATGAAATAGTATGTATATAAATTCTGAAAATTAGATTTGCCCCCAAGAGCCCTCCAAATTACCCACCCTTATCCCTCCCCCTTCTCCTTCCCAATACATCTCTACAAATGCCTTAGGTTGTATGACATTACACCTTATCCGGATTTAAAACATGATAATATACCTCCTTTCTCAATGGCCAGTATCTAGTTCCAGTCTCCACAGATGAGTGAAGACATTCAACCCTTGGTTCTCTGGGTTATGCTGACCTCACTCAGCATATTTTCTTCCATTGTGGCTGTCTTTGATGAGGAGGAGAGGGCACGAGGACTAGCCAGAGGGGCCCATCATGCAGGAATTCCAGCCCTTGCCTCAGGAGATAACCCAAGGATCCTGAGGGAAAGCATTTTATTTGGAGGGTGATCACCTTTTTCTGGTCTGACAATTTTAGCAAAAAAGTGGGGATGTAGGACGTGTGACATGTTTTTAAAAACATTCCAGAAACGTATGTTGGTCCTAGATCCAAGCTCCTCTTTTGGAATCTCATTTCCTATTTGCAAAGTGAAAAAAAGTAGATTCTGTGCTTCTTTAGGGTCTGTCCAGCTTCAGTGGTTTGGTACGGTTATGGTTTGGAGTTTGGTGGTTGACTATAGTTTCAAAGATAGATGGGTTTCTCTTTTTGGCTTTCTGGCAGAACAAGAACATGGGGGAATGACTTTCTCACAGAGAAGTATCCCTGGAGGTATGTGTGTGAGGGGACCAGGGAGGGGGGCTTGGACAAAGCTTCACTTCTAGAAAAGGAGGAAGCAGCCAGAAGAGGCTGTGTGAACCTATGAGCTAGCCGGAGGCCTGGAAGACCTGGTGGGGGTGGGAGGGTGGGTTCAGGCTAATATCTAAATTGATAGCAAATATAAGATCTTTGTGAAATTTCCCAATGTGGTCACATTCCTGGGGTACTTATTTCTGTTGTCCCTCTGGTTTCCATTGTAACAATTGCCACTAAAACATTTTAGTGGAAAAGTTCTCATGGTCTGTTTTGGGGGTCAACAAATAAAGGAGGAAGCAGAGGAGGTGGGATACCACTTGGTAGCCCAGTATGGAGGTTCAGGAGAAGGTAATTGTGCAATCACCTTCCCCTGAAACAGCTGTCTGGAGCAGACAAACCCGCTAGTATGTATTTTTAAACTTTGTGGAGGAGGAAGGACCAGTTTTTTTTTTTTTTTTTTTTTTTTTTTTAATCTCACTGGCCTTTGAAGAGAGGCAGGAACAATTTTCTTTGTAAACCATGCTTGGGAGAGGAATGCATACTTGTCCCAGTAGAGAAAAACCTTGATAATTGCAAAAAGGTCTTGGCTCCCTGGGTGGGGCTTGGCCTGCCTGGTGAGCCCTGGTTGGTCCCCAGCATGCTGAGCTGGCACTGTCAAGGGCAGCATGTGTGACCCCAGAGTCTTTCAGTTGCCCCTTGGCTTGTGCCCAGCCCTCCTTTGGTGAGTCAGCCTTGAAGCCTGTAATCCCAGCAACAAATCCCAGAAAAGCAAATCATCTCCCTTCAGGCTCTTCAGATGCCACCGTGTCACTCCCCACTACACCCCAGCAGCTGTGAGAGACTTGCAAAGAAATGCTCAAGGTGCCTGTGTAGACTCTGCCAAAGGAGAGGACAGTCACTTCAGAAACTGAGGACTCACCCCTAACCTCCCGCTCCAGGCACTCAGAGGATTCTGCCCAACCCCACCCCTGGCGCTCAACTGGGAAGCCCTTCCTCTGTTTTGTTCTCCTGTGCTCTGGTTAGTAATGTAAATCACATTCCAAGAACTGACCAGAATTTGTTAAGGAGGAGATAGGAGGCATTCCAAAGAAGAAACAGGGCTGTTTGTTTCCAAAGAAGAGCAATTTTGGCAGAAAGGCTGAGGGAGGAGGAATGAAGAGAGAAGGGATCTCCTTATGAAAAAATGAATTTGGGAAAATGGTGAAATATTGTCATAGTGAATGGTTGGAGCCTAATGTGCTATTAACTGCATCCCTAAGTTATTATAAACAATTCCATTCTTCCTGCCTCCTCACTGGCCCCTCCAGCCCAGCTATAGTCTCAGACAGTCTACAGAGGCATGGGCTGCTGCTGTCCTGGACTTCTGAACAACTATTTAGATGGCCCGAGGGGACTGGGATTCTAGTCTGAGTGGTGGGGGCCCCTCATTTCTACCATGCGTAAGGGAGAAGTTACTCCTAATATTGTTTTGCTGTTGTTGAGGATTTTGAGACAGACGGGTCTTTGTGAGTCCATGGAGAAATGTGTTCAGGAGTGTGTTAGCTTTGCATCACTGTGACCAAAATACCCAACATAAACAACTTAAAGGAGGAAAGATTTATTTCTGCTCATGATTTCAAAGGTTTCAATCCATGGTTGATTGATTCCATTGCTTTGGGCCTGAGGTAAAACATCATGGTGGAAGGGTGTGGTGGACCGGCTCACGGCAGCCAGGAAGGAAGGAGAGGGAGTGCAGGGAAAAGAAGTACCCTTCCAAGGCATGCCCCCAGTAACCAACTTTTTCCAACAGTGTCCCACTGCCTAAAATTTCCACCACTTCCCAGTAGTCCATTCAGCTATTAATGGATTGATTTACAGAGGAGGTCAGAGACTAATCAATCATTTCACAAAAGCCCCATCTCTATACATTGCTACTTTGGGAACCTAGCCCTTCACACATGAGACTTTGAGGGACAATCAGGATCAAAGCCATAACAAGGTGTATGACATGACTCTTAAACTACTTTCTTTGGGTTGGGGCTGTGAGGTCTCCTTCAAGTTGTCCTCTGCTGAACTTTAGGAGTTCTTCTCAGTCTTGCTGAGGCAGGAAGACAAATACCTGTTCCTTTCTTTTGTCCTGAAAGATTTCTTATAATGACTTAGAAGCATGTCTTGAGACAAGGTTCCATGGCTCCTAAAGGACCCATTAACACAACCTGAACTTGTCTGAGATTTCTATAATCTCTCCTAAGAAGAAATCTACTCTCCTAATTGGTTTCTTGGCACGTTTCCCAGTGGAGCTTCTTCTGACATTTTCAGTGTTGGAATTTGGCACCTGGAACAATCCTGCCACCAAATGAGCCTCAAGTTCAGAGAAGCCCAGATACCTTGAATTGTTTGAGTGACTTTGAGTGTCAAATGGGCAGAAAGGAAGGGAAGTGAGTCAAATGCTGGAAATGGAGTTGCTACCCTGGAGATCTTTGTTTCCCCTGAAAACTTCCACAAGTTTTTTTTTACTTTCCATTTCTTAAAATAATTATGAAATAATAATATTAGAACATATAGGAGGTGTAAAGAATAACAAAATAAAACCTAGGTATTAATTATCTACTATAAGAAATCAGACATCACCAACAAAGTTGAGGGCCCCTGTGGATATGTCCCCTGATATGCCTTTCCCTCTTTTGCTGGAGTAATCATTATCTCCAGTTTGGTGTTAATTTTCCCCAGGCGTTCCTTCAGACTTTTACTACATATATTTGCAACCCTCAGCAATGTGTAATTTGCTTGGTATTTGTAAAAATTGTCTAATCAGGGTAACACTTTGAACGCACTCTTCAAAAATTACTTTCTTAGGTTCAATTATGTCTGTGGGAATCATTTGTATTGATACAGGTAGTTATAGCTCATTTGTTTTGTGATCTGGTATATTATTTTACTATGTGGCTAGGAATGATGGACATTTAGATTTTCTTTTCAGGATTACAATTCTGCTTTGAAAATTCTTGTACATGCTTTCTAGCGTGTGGATTCTATGAGAGTTAATAAGACTACTTGGTATTTCTGAGCCACGGGGTACATGCATTTTCAACTTCTTTGGCTTTCAAAGTGGTTTTTAGTATGCCCAGAGAACTTTGGTTCCTTTTTTTAGGGGCTGCCTTTTCTACCTCTTGATGCATCTTATTGATGCATTTTACTTTGTCCAATTTCTGTCTCTCTCTGTCTGTCTCTCTTTCTTTCTCAATTGTTATCACCTAGAATTCTAACAGAAAATAGATGACATGGTCAACTTAGGATAATTTGATCACAGAGTTGAGTAAAGAACAATTTACAAAAGTGTAGGCAGTGATTAGGAACCCTCCATGAGATAGAGCAGCACCCAGTATGGTAAGGGACTCTGAAGGGTGAGAGGAGAAATGGTTAATAGACAGAGTTAGGAAGGTCTACATAGTTAGGGCTCCCAGACAGGAGCTGTATTAGTCCATTTTCCATTGCTATAACAAAATACTAGAGGCTGGATAATTCATAAACAAAAGAGTTTCTTTTCCTCATAATTTTAGAGGCTGAAAGTCCAAATTGCATGCATTGGCTGTGGTGTGGGTCCTCCTGGCTACATCATATCACAGCAGATGGCATGATGGCAGGCAGGCTATGTATGAGAGGGATCATATGGCAAGATAGGGCAGGAAGCCAAAAAATGGGAAGGGGTGATCAGTCTTGCATTTTTATGAAAATTCTCCCTTAAAAAATGAATAAGGGTTCCATGGGAACTATGCTAATTTCTTCCAAGGGCAGTGCCTCCAAGGGCCTCTCATTAAGCCCCACCTTTTAAAGGTGCCATCACCATACTGGGAACTATTGTGCTTTGGATATGAAGTAGTCCCCAAAAGTTCCTATGTTAATGCAGAAATATTCAGAGGTAAAAATAATCAGATTATGAGAACTATAACGTACTCAATCCATTCTAGTTTGAATGGACTGACAGTGGCAACTGTAGACAGGTGGGGAATGGCTGGAGAAGGTGGATCACTGGAGGTGTGCCCTGGAAGGGTTCACCTTTCCTATGTCCCCTTCTCCCTTCTCTCTCTACTTCCTGGCTGCCGTAAGCAGAGCAGTGCTTGTCCATCTCACCCTTCCTCTATGATGTGCTGCTTCACCTTAGGTTCAGAGCAATTGAGTCCACTAGCCATGGACTAAAACTCTGAAACTATGAGCTGAAGTAAACTTTTCCTCCTCTAAGTTGTTCTTGTCAGAACTTGGTTACAGTGACGAAGAGCTGACTAATGTGGGGACCAAGCTTCTAGCACATGAACCTTAGGGGAACACACTCAAACCATATCCAAACCATAGCAGACCTGAAACTTTTGATTGGGAGACATAGCTTTAGTTGTTCTGCCTATGAAAGGGGGAAATAATAGTACTTAATCATGCAGCTACTGTGTGAATTCAATGGGCTAATGAGTTTAGCACAGAGCTTGGCATGTAGTAAGTGTTCCGTAAATGCCTGGTAGATGTTACTCTAAATCAAGAGTTAGTTACAAGGGCTGAAGATTTATCAAAGAATTTTCATAGGTGTTATTTCCCAGTCTGTGCTGAAATATAAATGGGCTAAGGTTACTCTCCTCATAGTTGTCTCCTGACATTTTGAAAAATAGGAAATGTGGTATTGCCATTTCTTTTTTGACTCTCTGGGACTCTCCCTACTCCCATTTGTCTGGTTCCTTAGGAGTCAATATGATCCCTGCTTTCTACATGTTGCTAAACTGTATTTGGGAGATGTATCTTCAAGATTCTAGAACCAAAATTTTCCATTCTTTCCCCTAAAATGTTTATTATGAAAAATATCAGACATCAAAACTTGAAAGAATAATCTTGAAAGAATAACAGTCATTCATATATCTTCCACTTAGAGTCCAAAATTATTAATATTTTAAGAGAGAGGGACTGCTAGAGAAAAAGAGAGAGAGAGAGAGAGAGAGAGAGAGACTCAATTTTATTTAGTTTTTCATTGGCCTTCATTGTTCCAACACTTAATTGTGTATGTGGTGCTGGGGTTCGAACCCGCAGACTTGTGCATACAAAGCAAGCGCCGTAACCACAGAGGCACCACTCTAGCCCCTAGAATTCAAAATTATTATGTTAATGTATTTGCTTCATCTCTTTCATAGAGAAACTTTTTTTTTTTTTGGATCAAGTTTCATCATGACACTGCACTCCTAAATACTTTGGCATGCATTTCCTGAGAACAAGTATTTAAGACCCAGATCTCCAAGAAGTCTCTCCCCTGAATATTCCGACTATCAGGGCAAAATAGTAGGTATGTTTCTGTTCCTATGAAAGGCCTTTCAGGTCTTGGGTTTCATATTGATCATCTAAATTCAGTTTTTCTTTCCATCTATGTCACAAATATCATCTGTGTACCTACCAAGTATCAGGAACTTAGACTACCTAGAATGATCTTCCCTCTGATTCCTTGGCTGCTGCTGTGCAGAGTTCCTCTTCTCCATGTGGTTGTTCCAACTCAGTTTCTCCATGATCTCCTCCTCCTTCTGTTTTAGCCCTTTCTTGCTAGAACTCCCTGCAGCCCTCTGTTTGGCTCATCTTCATATTCTTTTCTCTGTGACCCCAAGCATGCTTACTGCTTCAGTTAAAACCAATGGTTAAAATCAGTAGCTCCTGAATCTACCTTCACTCACTCAGACTTCCCCAGCACAGAGACCCCAAATATCTCCTCATTCATCTTCCATCACAACAGGATTCCATCTCCAGAATGTCTTTAAACTTGATTCCTTTCTTTCCTTTCCACTTCTGCTATAGTGGAGGCCAGCATCATGTCACACCTGCAGTATGTCAATAACATATACCTTGGGGCTGGAGCAGTGGCTCAGCAGTTACAGCACTTGCCTGGCATGCGCAATTATGCGAGTTCAAATCCCAGCACCATGTACACGACAAAGTGTCTGAAGAATGAAAGTCACATGAAAACTAAATAAAGATTGCTTCTCTCTTTCTCTCCCTCTCTGTCCCCTCTTTCTTTAAAAACAACCAACAAACAAACAAAACTGTCCTCCCTGGTTCCAGATTCTCACCTTCTCATCCTTCCCCAGGAGTAACTTTCAGCCTTGGTCATAGGTGTTTGTTCTTGGACTCTCCTGGCACTCTCTGCATCCTCTGACTTTACATTAATTGTTCATCAGCTATACCCTAAGGATTTTGAGGGTGGGCCTTAACTGTCCTTGCACTTAATAAGTACTTGGCACATAGTAATAACATAGTAGTGATAATAGCCATCACCAGGTGTTAACTAAATACAAGAATAATGGTAAGGGTTTTACCTGTCGTACTGTACTTCTCGTTAATAGCAATGCTATGCATTGTATTCTATCATTTTCTCCATTTACATGTAATGAAGTCAACAATTAAAGATGTTAGTGACCTTGTATGTGTTCTCCCAACACAGTCAGACTGAGCTCTAAATTTATTTGTCTGAGTTGTAGAATGAACTCACCTTTCCAGCTTCTCAAGAGACTCAGAGATGGGGAGACAGATGTAAGCAGAGGAGCATGATGCAGCATGCAGTCTAACCCAGATCTGTGGGAAGATGAAAGAAGAATCTCAGCTGGATCTGGGGAGAACTCATGGAGGAAATGATGCTTGAACTGGGTCTTCAAAAATGAACAGAATGTGCTAAGTAGAAAAGGAGATTCCTCAGGTTGTGACCAGCATTTTACCATGGCATGTGTTACGGTTTACATATGAGGTGTCCCCAAAAAGCTCATGTGTGAGATAATGTAAGAAGGTTTACAGGTGAAACGATGTTCTGAGAGCCTTAACCCAATCAGTGCATTAATCCCCTTATAGGGATTAACTGTGTGGTACTGTAGGAGGTTAGGGTATGGCTGGAGCAGGTGGGTTATTGGGGACGTACCTTTAGGGTATACACTTTGTCCCTAGTCTGCAGTGTCTCTCTTTTTACTTTCTGATTATCATTTTCTGAGTTGCTTTCCTCCACCACATCCTTCTACCACCATGTACTGCCTCACCTTGGGCACAGAGCAACAGAATTGGCCATGTATGAATGGAGACTTCTGAAACCATGAGCACCAAATAAACTTTCTTCTTCTAAAATTGTTCTTGTCAGGTCTTTTGGAAATGGTGGCGAAAAAACTGACTAAAACATCTTGGGAGGTTAGCTGTTTAAAGAGCTTGGTATGGCTGGCCTATAGCCTGCATGGAAGAGAGTGATGGGCTTGTAGGCTGGACTGGGCTGGGGATTGATCCTGAAGGGCCTTCTGTGTCATGTTAAGGAATTTGTGTTTTGTTTGGTAGGCAACAGAGAACCATAAGAAATCAGATTTCAAAATCAGATTAGATTTTAAGAAGCTCACAACTCTGGTGAGCTGGTTGTAACCATGGATCAGGATAGGAAAAGACTGCTGGCAGAAAGACCAAGTAAGAGGCTCCTGCAGTGAGCCAGAGCCAGATTTAAGTCCATGGGAAGCCTGGACTAGGGCATTGTAAGTGGACTGGAGAGAATGACAAAAATCCTAGAAAAATGCAGAGGTAGTGTGAGTTGGTCTTGAGATCCTGCTGGGCACAGGGTCTGACAATGAAAGCAGTGTCAGAGGAAACTGCAGGTTAAAATGTTTTCCATCTCAATGACTTCCTTGCTGTACAAAAAGAAATATAAAATAGGCCATCCTTTGACACATGGGTATGACCGTGCAAGAAGGGGAGGGAATAAAACAGATGTACTTGATTTCCTCTTGGGATTAGGTTTCTAAAATATGGTTCTGCCAGGATTCAGAGGGTGGGGATGACTGATTCTTTTCTCCTGTTGCTCCTGACTTCCTACCATACCTCCTTCCTCCCTGCCTCAGTTCCTGGCATTGCATCTCCCCTATCTCTAATCTTAGTATTCTGTGGTTAGCTTGGCACCAATAAAACGTACAAGAAGTCATGGGAGATTGAAAGGAAAGAAGATAGAGAGATCAGAGGAAATGACAGAGATAGTCTACATACATTAGTGTGAAAACAACTTGAAGGTATTTCAAATGTATTTCAGCATAGGTCACATAAACAGATTTATTTTTTAATATACCCCCTGTTTCTTTAAATTAACCATACATTGTGCATAATATATTTCAATATATCTCAGAATGAGAATAGCAGAAACATATGTTAACTGAGTTCTATTAACTCTAGGGACGATATCACTGGGTTATGAAATGTTATGGCTCCATGTTTCAGCAACATATGTTACCCATAAGAGATCCCAGGGCTTTAATGTGTAACACACTCTGCCCTGGATTGGCAAGTGAATTGGAGTCAGGCTGAGAAAAATGAAGATTTTCTGAATGAGAATTTTTATGTATTATAACTGTGCCAGAAAACCTTCCTGAAGCAAAATCTCCTTGCTGTCTGGTCTCTATCCTAAATGGAGATTTCCAATGGTTAGGCCACTGTTCTTTTGTCTCTACCATCCTGGGAAAGTTTGACACATATAAATTGCCTTGAAGATCATTAGATAAACACCTAATTGCTGAATGCAAAAGTTCCTCCTAGTTCCCACGAATCCAAGACACTATGTCTTGGTAAGTCACTTTGTTTTTATTTCTTCAAAAGCCACCTATTTAGACATGGCACCAGTGGTCTGGATAATCATAACCCTAGGAGTCAGGAGGCCCAGGCTTCTGTCTGGGCAATGCTATCACTGAGCCAAGTGACCTTGTGCAAATGACTTGCCTTTTCTGGGGTCCATTTCCTCATTTGTTAGATGAGGCATTGGACTTGATCATTAATTGCATTGACCCTTCCTTTCAAGTGTGAATATTCATTGATTCCATAAGTTGAAAAATCTCGTGTCCAAGAAGATTTTCAAAAGCTTTTATTTGCCATTTCTTTTTTTCTGAAACAAAAGGGGATGTGTCTTTTTGGTTTTAGATTTTGGAAATTCCCATGCTCCCCAACTCCTAAATGGGAATTCCTTGCCCAGAGCGTGGCTACCTGCTTTTGCATCTGTAGGCAGTCCTCTGAAGAATAAATAGTAGAAAAATCTCAGTAGATAGGTTTGAAACTGCCTCTGGGGTTTTCATAATTCCTTTTACCTTCAAAAGTAGTTTTATATCAATGACAAGGAAAATGATACTTAAATATTTCTGTTTTCCAGGTACTTACTTATCATGACCATACCTACCAAACATAATCCATTTTGAACCCTCCATTGCCGCCTAGTGGGTGGCTCTCATCACTGCAGTCTCTTTGTTCTAAGCGGGAGAGAAACTTGGACTCCTTCCAGAAGATGGGATAATAAGGTTGCTGCTTCTGCTAATGGGAGTTTTCTGCAACCGCATATTCTATGAGTTTATAGGCTGTCAACTTTTGCATTGCACATGTTGTTTGTCCTCATAGCAACTCAGTAAAGTGCGTTCCATTTTGTAGCTGAGAAAAGAGACTTATAAAGTTGGTAAGTGGCAATAGGTTTGGTAGGAATGAGGACTAGAAACAGTGAGAGTGGATTTTCCTGGGCCTCCTATCTCACAGTGATTCTTAAGAGTCAAGTTTCTGTCTCAGCTGCTGCCTCAGGCATCAGAGACAAATGGGTTTGGTGGTGGACAGTGTTATCGGTTCAGGAGAAGAGAGAAGAGGTTTGGCCTGCGGATGGAAGGACTTGGAGGAGTAATGTCCTTGAGGCAGGTGCTGTTTTTCCTTGCTCTCTCCCATCTCCTTTCTCCTTTTCACTATTTAATATCATCTCGCTGTGTTCCAGGAGTATGGAATTGAGGCACAGAATCTGAACTCTAAGAGCTCAGTCTAATGGTGAGATGGTGCACATAATTGACCTGAGCAAAGGCACAAGGCAGACAACTGCAGCCTCATGGGAAGTGGTGCAGAAGACTCTGGGAGCAGAGGTCCCATGTGTGACAGTTTTGGGGTGGAAGGGGAATAGACTGTGGGGAGCTTCAATTCTGTCCAGAAAGTTGCGGCTTTTTGCTGAGCCATAGCTGTGGAGAATGTGGTTTCTAAACAAGGGAAGAGCATTCTGAAACCATGTGGTATTGACTCTTTTAGATAAGAGAAAAAAGGAGAGTGGGGAATATGCTTTAATGCCAGAAGTGAGAGTCTGCGTTAATGTGTTGAGCTCTTTGAAACCAGCTATGGAGAAGTCCAGCACTGCCATGCCAAAGCCTGTCTCCACCCAGATCTATTCCTGGAGGGATTTAGCAATGACAACGACATATTCAGCAATGGCAACCATATTGACTGTTTCATTTAGTATGAAACATTTTCATTCCCATTTCATTTAGTATGGTCTCTACGAATTTAAGGTATTGCTTAGGGAATTCAAGAGATGATGAGCCCTAAACTGAAAGTGGAGACAAGACATGCTTTTTGACTTCCATGGATCGAAGAGTTCTGTAGTTTTCTGGAGTTAAGCACGTGAATGGCTATTTTTCCCTTTCCTATTTTTAGCTACCACTCTATAAAAAAGGTCAAATGCAATCCAAAAAATGAAGGAAAGTGGCAAGCCAAGTTAGCACTGGGAAAGAACGGCGATGAATTCTTTAACAAAACCATGTGCACGCAAATGCAAAGCTCCCAGGCAATATGTACTGACTTATAAAAAATATGCTTCTTATTTGACAGGACTACTTTTTCCTGATGACTCTAACAAACAGAAATAGTCATTCACAAACGTGCAAGAGTATATCCATAGGAATGTTCATTTTAGTGATGTTTGTAAAGATTCTATGCATATATGTACATTCTTTCTCTCCTTTCTTCTTCTATATATCTCTATATTTATAGACACACTGATGATTCACTTAAAATGACATTCTGTGCGACACTTAAAAAGAAATGTGATAGTGTTAGAGCTATGTATTAGTGTGTTAGAGCTGCCATAACAGATACCATAAAACATGTGGTTTAAAAAGCAAAAATTAGTTTTCTTGTATTTCTGGAGGCTAGCAGTCTTAGCCTGAGGTGTCAGCAGGGTTCCCCTCAGACCTTTTTTCTTGGCTTGTAGATGGCCATTTTCTCCCTGTGTCTTCACATGGTCTTCCTTCTATGTGTCTGTGTCTTATTCTGCTCTTATAAGGACACAGTCATTTTGGATGAGGGCCCACCCTAATGGCTTCATCTTAACTTACTTACCCTGTTTAAAGACTTTATCTCGAAATAAAGTCACATTCTGAGGTATTGGAACTTCAACACATGAATTTTGGTGGACACCACCCAGCTCATAATAATCAATATATACTTATGTGGAAAGGTGCCTGAAATTGTTACCAATCAATGTGTTGCAGGTCAGTATAAAATATGATATAATTTTGAAAAATTAGTAAGTATGTAACTTGTATGTTTATATGTATATCAAAAACATTTGGATAGATGAATATGGCTACAGTTTGATTACGGTTTTTCCCCTTTAAAACTCATGTTGACTATATGACAATGGTATTTAGAGGTGGGGCTTTGAGAGGTGATCAGCATTAGATAAGGTCATCAGGGTGGAGCCCTCATTACTGAATCCTTGGGGTTATATAAGACGTGAGAGAGACACCCGTACATGTGCACACTCCCCTTGGTAATGGTGTCTCTAAACTTCCCAGCCACATTTGTAATTGGGAAAATAGAATTTTTGTGACAGCCAGATTAGCTAATGAATGGGACGCATTAGGCACAGAGCTTGGCACACAGTAAGACCAATGAATATTAGTTGTTTTTACTATTGTGATAGTAAAGGGAAAAAAGCTCTTATTGGCAATGGTGGGTCAAGAGGCATGGTATTTTTAATCCCAGAGCGTTGTCAATGAAATTCTGTTCAATTTAACTGAACAAATAATTGAGAGTGTATAATATATGGAGTCATTGTGCTAAAATCTACAGAGGAACAGAAATAGACCAGAGTCTGCCTGTAAATAACTTAACAATAGGCAGCTATGGCTTCATCTATAAAATAACTCTAACTCAAAGGAGTAGTGTGACTGCTTAATGAGGTTTAATATCTGTGAAGTACTTAGTAAGAGTTTAATGTATGGATAGGATTGCTATTTTTTATTTGGTTCTATTTGGTAGCAAAATGTACCTGGAAAAGTAAATTTAGAAAAAGCTCAGGAAGTATAAATTCAGTAAAAATTAGGGCTGGAGCATGGCTCAGCCGTTACGGTGCTTGCCTTGCATGCGTGAGTACATGGGTTCAAACCCCAGCACCACATACACAATGAAGTGTCCAAGCAACAAAAGTCCATGAAAAACTAAATAAAATTGATTCTGTTTCTCTCTCTCTCTCTCTCTCTCTCTCACTGTCCCTCTTTCTTAAAAAATTCAGTAAAAATTAAATGAGGAAAGTATCACCAACAATGCAGAGATTGTCTCAATCTAGACATTTCTACAATGTCTACAAGCAGATAGGAACACAATCATGCTGTGTCTGAGGGGAGTTGATTCCACAACCCCTTGTGGTTACTAAAATCCACGATGCTCAAAGCCCCTTTTATGAAACAGTGTAAGTATTTGCATACAACATATGTATACCCTCCAGTATGTTTTGAATCATTTCTAAATTACTTATAATATCTAAGACATTGTAAATGCTATGCAAATAGATGTTGTACTATTTTATTTAGGAAATAATAGCATAAATCTGCACTTGTTCTGTATAGGTGCAATTTTTTTCTAAATTTTAAAATCAGTGGTTGGTTGAATCTGTGGATATGGAACCTGCAGCTACAGAGGGAGGACTGTAGCTGAGATGAGAGGGTCAGGATGTTGTCTCCCAACACCAGGGCTGAAATGTGACAACTTTCCTCTTCAATATTCCTTTCTGATGACCAAGAACTTCTTTAAATACAGCTTTACGACAGAGACAAGTTAACAGCTTCTTAGGGCTTTGCCTTTACCTAAGTGTTTGGTTTCTTTTTGATACTTGCTTTCCTGTGCTGTGGATTGTTTCTTAAATATTTCTGCACTTTCTTGTCCCTTGTCCTTGTGCCTTGAAATATAGCTGCTTTGTGGGGCCCCAGTTAGTCAATCCTTAGTCACCTACCCCGTGACCAATCTCTGTCAGTGGCGATGGTGATGTTCTGCCCTTGCGACTTTGCCTTCTGGGCTCATGGGCTGGCCTGGGTTCTTCATCTTTGTGCCTAGGGTGTTTCTCTGTCCTGACCATATTTGCTCACTGTGTGCTGCATCTGGCATCTGATTCTTCTGCTTAATCTGAAGAGACTGATTTAGCAAATTCAATGGGATAAAAAAGTAAAAAGAGTACTTGAGTCAGACATAGGGAAATCCTCTCTCTCTTTTTTTCCTCATTCCTTCCTTTGGGGGAAGTCATATGGAATAGATTTTTATTTTATTTTTTTAGTGAGGAAGATGAGGGAAGAGGAATATATAGTCATGGATTCTTTAATGGGGCACATATGTTCATAGAAAAAAATGGAGTAATTTTGACATTGTGCACATACCACAGAGTGTACTTATACAAATCTAGATGATCTAGAGGATCTAGATTTGTGTAAGTACCCATGTTATATGTCACACACACACACACACACACACACACTACACACACGTGTATTGCTCCTAGGAGTGTGATGAACATGAGCTTAAATCAATCACACCAGAAAATGACACAATTAAGAAATGTGGTAAACAGATGCTTGAGGCTGCTGCAGGCATAGCGTGGCATACTGTTTAACAGTGAACTTTGTTTTCTTTTTTTAACAGTTAGAAGGAGTACACTCTAGAATAATGATAAAAGCATAGAATAGTAAAAACATAAACCAGTAACAGAATCCTTTATCAAGAATAATGTACTGTACATAATTGCGTGTGCTGTGCTTTTGTACAACTGGCAGTGCAGTAGGTTTGTTTACACTAGCATCACCACAAACACATGAGTCATGTGTTGCACTGTGACATGAGGACAGCTATGACCACACTAGGTGACAGGAATTTTTCAGCTCCTTTATAATTTTATGGGACCACTGTCATATATAAGGTTTGAAGTTGACCCAATCATTGTTCTACGACAAATTGCTAAGGGTTTTGTGCCTAGAGGTTCAGGAGTCAGGAAACATGGTGAAAGGGTTACATGGTGAAAGGGGGCCAGCTGAACGAGAGCGCGGGCTCATGAGCCCCCATGGAAACAAGCAGTCTGCAATCACAGCTGGGGGGGAGTGAGGGCTGGCCTGTGGGAAGCCACACAGCTGTGGTGAGAGAGGACTGAGACACAGAGACTCAGCTCAGGCTGGCTCCTTGTGAACTGGGTTTGACCTTGGGCGATCCTTGCTCCTCCCTGTGTTTGGCTTCCTTATCTGTAAACAGAGTTAATGGTAGTACCTGCCTGTTAGGAACTAGGAAAACCTAGGAAAAGTGCTCAGAACACCGGGCGCCTTACTGTCCCTCTCCCAACAAGGTCACTTGTCCCACGCTTCAGTACTGGGAGATGGCACCTCCTTGACCATCAGTCCCCAAGTTCCCATCCCTGGGAATGTGGCTCATTCTGTGTCAGTCTTCTTGGCCCAGAGAGTGGAGAAATGTGCCACAGCTGCAGCTGTCCCTGGGCCATAGCAGATTACCCCTTGCTGGGCAGGCCTCTCCTTGGAGCCAAAAAACTGGGGCCAGCAGCCCCTCTGGCTTTCCACAGTGGACAAGGCCTGCCCTTTTTGGACTTTCATGTTGGAAATATGAAGTGTGACTTCCCCTGCCCAGGGAAGCCGGAGCCAACCCAACACTGGGCTTATCTCCTTACTCAGTACAGTGTTTGTTTTAGGAAAAACAAAATCATGTTCTTTTCTGCTTTCTTCAAAGGGAGGGAAAGAACAGCCTTGGCTGCTGCTTGGGGAGAAGTGGCTGCTGAGATTGGGGAACAGATCAGAGTTTTCTTAGCCCCATTGCCTCTGGTCTAGGGTATATTCCTTTCTTGGGGCAAACTTCATGGAATTAGATTGTACTAGTGTATCCAAACTCATGGCTCTGCATTGTGCAAGTCTCCCTGAAGTGGCTCTGGGAGGGAAGCCTGCCCTGGATTCTTCCACTTCTGTGGCTCCTCATACTCCCAGGTCGGAACTTTTCATCTCCAGCACTGCTGAGGCCCTTCCCACATTCTGGGCTGGCAGCTCCTACCCTTTCTTGGATGGGCCACCCCTCTCATTTCTGCAGTGTCTATAGCCCCAGCTGCAAAACTCACTTACTTGTCAGCACATGAAAGGCCTTGACTCCTCTGGCATGTTATCCCCCACCTCCATTCTTGCTCCTTCTCTTTCCCTTTTCACATCCCATACTTCCCAGTCCCTGGGCCAGCACCACCTTCTTGCTCCCCAACTCTAGAGCCCCTGTCCTCCCTCTACCTCTACTGAGGGTCCAAGTTGCCTGTGGCAGGCGCTGAGTGAGTTGAGCCCAGAACTGAGATGGGAACAGTTGACTCATTGTTTGAGATGCTGCTAGGAGCATTCACAGTCTGCTGGGTCACTGGGTGCCCTCAGCCAGTCTGAGCAGGACAAGGCCTATGTGTGAACTCTGGAAAGCCACTTGGGGCTTTATGGAACTGTTGAGTCACAGCAACAATGAGTAATCAATAACCCTTGGATAGTGCTTTACAGGGCTCAAATCTCCTTCTATATCCAATCTTGCATGGCAGATATTTAAAAATATTTTTATTTATTATTTTTATTAAATATATTAATTATAAATATCAATGAGTATGCACTGATAAAATCCAATGTCCCTTCTCCTGTCCTCTGCCTTTCATATCTCTAGCAATCACTATTTTCTTTCAGGTCAACTTTATGTTTTAGCATCCTCATGTGAGAGAAAGCATGTGGTACTCATCTTTCTGTGTGTGACTTTTTTCACTTAACACAAGTTTCATTAATCTTGCTGAAAATGAGATTTCATTCTTTATGGCCAATGCTCCACAGTGTGTATATAGAGTATTTATCCACTGATGGGCACGCAGGCTGATTCTGTCTTAGCCATTGTCTTAGCTGTCTTGAATGGTGTTCCAAAAGATAAGGGCATGCAGGTGTCTGTTTTGTATGCTGATTTCATTTTCCTTGGCTATATACCCAGAAGTAGAATGGCTGGATCATATAGTAGATCTCTTTTTGTTTTTATTAAGGAACTTCCATACTTTTCTTCATGGTGGCTATACTAATTTACACCATCGACAGTGAATAAGAGTTCCTTTTTTCTTTACATCCTTGCAGCATTTGTGATTTTTTGGTTTTGTTTGAAAACAGTCTTTCTAACTGGAGTGAGATGGAATCTCACTGTAGCGTTGATCAGCCATTCATTACCTGGACTTTCTGCTGCTATTGTTCCTCAGCTCTCCTCCTCCACCGCCTTTCTCAACTTGGGCAATACTCTTCTCTTTAACTTACAAACAATTGATGACTGTTTAGATGGATTTGGCACATGCTCCTCTGCCACAGGAAACAGGAAACGATGCTGTGTTCATGGCTTGTTACAAGGGCTTAAGTTTTATACTTGGGAGTCATGATTTGTTGTACTAAAGTGCTTAATCCAATGGCAAATCATTGTCAGAAAGAACAGCTCCACCTAATGCAAGATTGAAAATAGTTGTGTTAAGGCAGCACTTTTACTACATCCAACCAGACAACATTCGATAATGATGTGACTGGCCAATTTATACAGCTGCTTGGTGTTGGCTGGCAGCTGGGGACTAGCCGTTTACTGCAAACCTTTTCCAACCCTTCACCCAAAGAAGGTGTCTATGGATTAAGGATTCTTCAGCAGCCTTGCTGATTTAGTAATCACAGGGTCAAAGATGTTGCCCACAGTGTTGTTCACCAACATTTTTAAAAGAATGAGATCATAATTCCTCCTAAAAGGCAGCCCTGGGAAAGGGTCCATCTTTCCTGATAACTGGTATGATCTTTGTTATAACACCATTGTGTTTGCTTCTTGCTTTGGCTACAAGGAAGCTTAGCAGTAAATTTAGAGATCAATTAGAGTGACTATTTCACCTATGATTTCAGTTAACTTATCTCTCCACGTTTCCTCCATACGATTTCCGATTTCTCTTTTTTATCTTTATATGCCTACCTAGGGCACAGAGGTTTTATTGTGCCCAAGCTTCATTTTCATTTCTTTAAAATTAGGAGTGGTAGAAATGAAAAAAACAAAGCAAACAGAATTCAACTGTACCTTGCCTGCGAACCCTGTCCATAGAACTTTGTTTGTAAGAGACCTAAAGAGGTTAAAGTAGTAGCCTATGAACCCATGCTCAACAAATGGTGGGCATAATCAGAACTTAGCTGTATGCAGAACATTTATGTTTTACAATCGAGTGTTTATACTTTTAAAAAGCTCTTGTCTCAATTTGTGCTTGATTTATTCTTTCAACATATACTCACTTTCCCACTTTATTTGTATTGTACTAGGCACTATGGGTGGACCAATAAAGATAAATTCTTATCTTTAGAGAATTTATAGTTTACTAGGGCATATCAGACATGTTCATCTAATTGTAACACAGGATAAAAAGTGTAGGAGTGTTTTAGATAAAGTTTATTGGGGCTGAAAGGAGGAAGAAGTTACAGTATTTGGAAATGAGCAATGAGGATGGATTTTGTGTAGATGGTTGGCATTTCAGCAGATGCTTGAAAGAGAGAAAAGGCATAGACAGCTGGACCTTAATATTACTGCTATTATTCTCATTTTACAGAGGCTAAAATCAATACAGAGAGAAGAGAGCTATCAATAATCATCCCACCTGCCTCCCCATATTGAAGGTCGATTCTGTAGATTTATGGTAACTAAAAGCTGGATTATATTTATTCTTGGTGATAGTACAGTGGACCTTTCATGTCTGCAGGTTCTGCATGCATGGATTCAACCAATTGTGAACTGAAAATATTTGAATCATCCTTGCATACCTGGGATAAATTCCATTTGGTCATGGTGCATGATTCTTTTTTGTACATTGCTGGATTGGGTTTGCTAATATTTTGTTGAAAAATTTGGGTATATATTTACAAGAGATCAATTGGTCTGTACCATTTTTTCAATGTTTGTCTGGTTTTGGTATTAGCATAATCCTGACCTCATAGGATTAAATAGGAATTAGAGACTATTCTTTCTGCTTCTATTTTCAGAAAGAGTTTGTAAAGAATTGGTATAGTTTCTTAAAATTTTGGTAGAATTCACCATTGATCCAGGGACATAATTGCTTTCTATTTTGGAATATTATTCACTATTAATGAAATTTCTGTAATAGTTATAGGTGTATTAAAATTGTCTGTCTCATCTTGCTTTAGTTTTGGCAGATTATGTTTTCTAAGGGATTTGTCCATTTCATCTAGAAAGTTTGTGGGCATAGTATTTCTTTCTTTCTTTTCTTTTTAATGTTCATGGGATCTGTAGTGATGTCCCTTTTTCATTTTTATTATTAATAAATTGTATCCCCTCCTCCTTAGTCTAGCTAGAGGATTATTGATTTTATTGATCTTTTCAAAGAGCCAACTTTTGGTTTATTTTTCTTCTGTTTTCAGATTCACTGATTTTGGCTCTAATTTTTATTATTTATTTTCTTCTGCTTAGTTTGGATTTAATTGTCTTTTGTTTTTCTAGTTTCCAAAGGTAGAAGTTTAGGTTATTGATTTTACATATTTTTTCTTGTTAAAAATACACATTAAATACTATACATTTCCATCTCAGCACTGTCTTAACTGTATCCCATTCATTTTGATAAGTTATATTTTCATTTATTTAGAAATGTTTAAACATTTCTCTTGAGATTTGTTGTTTGACTCATGTATTATTTAGAAGCATATTGTTTAATTTTCAAAAAGTAGTTTGAAAATTTCCACCTGTCTTTCTGTTTCTGATTTCTAGTTTAATGCCACTGTGGTCTGAAAGTTCACAGTGTGTAATTGCCATTCTTTTAAATTTGTCAAGGTTTTCTTTTACAGTCTTGAGTGTAATCTATCTTGGTGAATGCTTCATACAAACTTGAGAAGAATGTGCATTTTTTGGACGTTGGATGAAGTAGTTCATAAATGTCAATTACAACCAGTTGACGGATGGTGTTGTTGAGTTTAACTCTGTCCTTAATGACAATCTGTCTTTTGTATCTATCCATTTCTGACAGAGGGGTGTTGAAGACTCCTTATAATAGTGGATCTGTCTATTTCTTCCTGTAGTTTATCAGATTTTGCCTCACGTATTTTGACACTGGTTATGTGCATGTACTGGGATAGTTATATCTTCTTGGAAAATTGACCTTTTTTTTTTCACTGTTAATACTGCTTTTCGTCTCCGTTAGATTTTTTTTTTTTGTTTGCTCTGAAGTACTTTTGTCTGAAATTAATATAGCTTCTCCTGATTTCTTTCAATTAGTGTTAATGTAACACATCGTTGTTATGGTTTGGATATGAGATGTCCCCTAAAATCTTCTGTGTCAGTGCATGACTATTTAGAGGTGAGTGATTAGATTATGAGAGTTGTAACCTAATCAGTCCATCTTAGTTTACATGGACTGACTGGGTGACAACTATAGGCAGGCGGGGCACGGCTGGAGGAAGTGTGGGTCACTGAGGATGTGCCCTGGAAGTGTTCATCTTTCCTGTTGCCCTTCCCCCTCCCTCTTTTTGCATCCCCATTGGCATGGATGGAGTGGTGCTCCTCCACCATGCCCTTCTGTGATGATGTTCTGCCTCACTTTGGACCCAGAACAATGGGCTTGGGTAACCATGGACTAAACCTCTGGAACTGAATCAGAATAAACTTTTCCTCCTTTAAATTGTTCTTGCTGGTTAGTTTGGTCGCAACAGTGAAAAGCTGATTAATGCAAATTTTCTCCATCTTTTTATTTTTTATCTATATGTATCTCTATATTTACAGTGGGTTTCTTATAGACAATATATACCTGGATATTGATTTTTTTCTTTTTCTATCCATTTTGACACCTACATCTTTTAATTGTTATATTTTGATCATTGATGTTTAAAATAGTTATTGATATAGTCAAATTAATATATATCATATTTGTTACTATTTTCTATTCATTACCTTTCTTTATTGATCTTATTTTTATATTCCACTGTTTTTCTGTCTTGTGTTTTTTTTAATAATGAGAGAGATGGACAGTGAGAGAGAGAGAGAGAGAGAGAAATAATCTTTTTTTTTAATTTAGTTTTTCATGAGCTTTTGTTGCTCCAACACTTCATTGTGTTTGGGGTGCTGGGGTTCGAACCCACATGCTTGTGTACTCCAGGCAAGTACTCCAACTGCTCCAGCCCCCCTTATGTGGTTTTAACTGAGCATTTTCTATTATGTCATTTCTCTTCTTTATGCTTAGAGTACTTTCTTTTGCTATTCTTTTATGGTAGGCCTCGTGGTGATAAACTCTTTAAGTTCTCATCAAGTGAAGTCTTGATTATCCCCTCATTTGATAAGGATTTTTTTTTGGTTGTTGTTGTTGTTGTTGACTGTTAGATTCTGGGTTGATAATAGTTTTCTTTCAAAAGTTGGAACATATAAGTTTATTTGCTTATGGCCTTTTTGGTCTCTGGTAAGAAAGTCACTGTCATTCAAATCCCCCCCCTCCTGCTGCATAATGTGTCACTTTTCCTCTTAAGGGACCTTTCCTTTGTTTTTACTTTTCAGAAGTTTTTCTATGCCTTGGTTTAGATTGCTTTGTGTTTATTCTTTTGGGTATTCTCAGGTTCTTGAGTTTGTATGTTTATATCTTTTCTAAATTTGGGAGGTTTTTAGTCATTTGTTTCTTCAAGTCTTTTTCAACCTTGCCTTCATTCTCTTCTCATTTAGGATTCTGATAGCTTGTTATGATTTCACATATCTCTGAACCCTGGTCCATGTTTCTTTCAGCCTGTTTTCTTTCTATTAATATTGGAACCAGGTTTACTGGTTCTTTTTTCTATCCTCTTTATTCTGCTATAGAGCCCATCAATTGAACTATTGTATTTATCAGTTCCAAAATTTCCATTTCATCCTTTATATCTTCTATTTATTTGCTTAGACTTTCCATCTATTTACTTAGAATTTCTTTTTTTTTTTAAATTTGGCTCAAGAATGCTCGTTAATTGCTCACTAAATTTTCTTTTATAAAAGATTTTCTTTTTTTATTCAAATTGTTTTCCTGGATTTTGGTAAGTGAATATGTGGCTCCATTGCTCTGGGCCTGGGGTGACGCAGAAACATTAGGACATAAGGGTATGGTAGAAGAAAGCTTCCAAGCTCATGGCGGCTGGGAAGGAGAGAGGGAGGTGGAGAGAGAGAGGAAGAAGAGGAGGAGGAGGAGAAGGAGGAGAAAGAGGAGAAGGAGGAGGAGGAGGAGAGGGGAAAAGGGCCAGGGATAGATAATAGTCCAAAGCTTCACGCCCAGTGACCAATCTCCTCCAGCCACACCCAGCTGTCTAGTTATCACCCAGTAGGCCATTCAAATTTTTAATCCATCAAATGAATTAATCCACTGATGAGGTCATAGCTCTCAACCCAATCTTTTCACTTCTGAACATTGCTATATTGCCTAACACATGAGCTTTTCAGGGGAACATTCCTAGATCTAAACCTCAACATATGTACAATGTTCAGGAATTTTAGTTGAGCATAATGGAAGGAATAGAGAAAATATGTCTACTCCATTGTCTCTGATGTGGAAACTCAGCACTCCTCTTGAATCCCCAGAAAAGTCATCACAATGATTTAAATTGGAGCCTGGGATCCTGGGGAAGGCAGTTTTTACATTTTTAAAAAATGTAATGATTTTATACTTTGTTAAGTGTACATGTGATTAAAACTTAATATTATAGGATAGCCAGAAATTGCAATCTTCTTAACCAGTGTTCTCTCATTGAATCTTCACGATCATTCTTTGTGTGAACATTGCTATTACCCTGAATTTATAAATCAGGAAACTGGGGCTTAGTGAGGAGTTTACTAAGGGTCATATAGAGGGTGAGGCCAGGTCTGGGCTTGGAGCCTGCACCTGATTCAAAATTCCAACCACCGTGTTCTTCTGTCTGGGAGGCCTGGCAGGCAGGCGGCTGGCATGTTGATGGGTTGTTGACTGACGGAGTTATGTGGTTTGGCCAGAAACTTACTTGCTGTGATCACTGTATCCCATTGGCCCAAGAAAAAATTTGGGGACAATTCTTAGCAAGTTAGAGTTGGAACCAGAGTCTCAGGGCCATCTTTCCCTTTTTTCCAGTCACTAAACCAATCTAGTAATTTCCCTTAGATAACATGTGTCCCATCTGCCTACCTCAAAGGAGTTGGATTCATTTAAACATTTTGACCAGCTTATTTGAATTAGACTTAGTTTGTAGCTCCACCTCTCTAAACAAGAAAACAAAGTCTTCATCCATCTAAGGCTTTCTGTAGTTGTACCCAGGAATACCTGTAAAAGGAGGTTTCCCCCTTGCTGAGCTTTCTGCTCAGGAGGCCTGGCTTAAAAACAAACATCAAACATTTATTTTGGACGTTGACCAGCTCCACCAATCTGACACTCTCTTTAAAGTGGAGTTGTGACTCTAAGTATGTGGTAAAGGAAAAAAAAAAAAAAAAAAAAGGAGCAGCTTTCATGCTTCACGTCTCAATCCCTGGCTGGAGCTGAGAGTCCCCTGTTTTGCTGTTGCCTGTGTGGGCCCTGGTCCTTCTTGGAGGCAGGTTGAACAGGAGGGATGTTGAGGGGCTGAATCTTCTCCTTGCCCCACACCTGAGCCTTGTACTGGAATTCAGAATTAATAGTTCCCTAGGAAATTTAGCCATACACAAACATGGGATGCTCCCTAGTTCCCATGTTTTAGGATCCCATAGGCAAGAAGGATTTTACTGACTTGACATAATGAAAGCAAACAAAGGCTTTGGGGTTGGAGACATGCGAGTTCAATCTCAGTTTCTCCACTTATTTATTAAATATCTGGAAGTTTCCTTAACCTGTTTGAGTGTCATCTTCTTTAGTGGGAAAATGAGGATAATAACACTTGGCTCTCAGGGTTGCTGCCCTAAGGATGACATTAGGCAATGCGGGAGAAATGCTTGGTATATAGTCAGTCCTCAAAAAGCAGCGTCTGTATTAGGGCTCCTCAGGGCAATAGAACCAACAGGACATCTATGTATTTGTCTATCATCTATCTATCTATCTATCTATCTATCTATCATCTATCATCTATCTATCATCTATCATCTATCTATCTATCATCTATCTATCATCTATATTATCATCTATCTGTGGGGGAGAGATATTATGAGATTTATGATGGGAATTGGTTCACATCATTATGGAAGACTGGAAGTTCTATAATCTACTATCTGCGAACAGGAGAACCAAGAAAAGTAGTTGTGTAATTCACTGTGAGTCAGAAGGCCTGAGAAGCAGGGAAGATGATGTTTGAGGGTCAGGAAAAGATGGATGTTCCAGCTCAGGAAAAGAGAACACATTTGCTGTTCCTTAGTCCTTGCAGGCCTGGATAATGCCCACCCATGTTGGAGAGAGTGGGTGCTTGTTCTTTACTCAGTCTATTGACTCAATTGCTGTTCTCTTATAGAAACTCCCTCATGAACACACCCAGGAATAATGTTTTACTAGCTATCTGGTCATCACTTAGCTTAGTCAAATTGACACATAAAAATTAATCATTGCAGCCTCTGTACTACATGCTATGAATGCATGGCGTAATCAGAATGCAACTTACTGACTTTAAAATTATTCACTGAGTATAATATTGCCCCCATCAGGTACATATTACCAACACTTTAAGTCCTTAACATCCTCAGTTCAGAAACTGCAATGCCAACTGTGTGATACAAATCAAAATTCTTTTTTAAATGATAATGTATTTTGTCATTTTTTATCCTGCTTTTTTTTTAGAGAGAAGGACAATGAGAGAGAGAGAGAGAGAGAGAGAGAGAGAGAATAAATTTTTATTTAGTTTTTCACATGGCTTTTGTTGCTCTGACGCTTAGCTGTGTACGTGGGTGCTGGGGTTTGAACCTGTGTACTCGCACATGCCAGGCAAGCGCTGCAACCACTGAGTCACTGCTCCAACCCCCTAAACAAAATTCTTAACTCAATTCAATGTTAAATCTCTTCCTCTCCCTTGTCCTTGGGATGTTCCTGGAGCCATCAGTGGGAGAGGTGGTGAGGGGAATAAGAAGAAGCAGGGAGAGGCAGAGAATATAGGAAAGGTCTCAAGTGGCTCTATGCTCTCTCTCTCTCTCTCTCTCTCTCTGTGTGTAGAACACTTTCTTCTGTGGTGAGTTCTTAGAGATTACCACTACCTTCCCTTCTGCAGATTCCTTGAGCTGGTGGCTATATTTTTAATTGACAGGAACCGTTATAAAGGAAACTCAGACAATATTACATTTTTTTGTTTGTTTTAAACATTGCATCTTTCTGATTACTTATTTCATAGTGTAGGTTTGTTCAGTGGAAACTCAGAACAAATCATTCCAGTAAAAACACCAATAGGTGATGGATGAAGATGGGAAATGCTGTGTCCCTAAGTCACACTTATTTAAATTTGGCACAGCACTTCGACCTGTGCATTACAAATGAGGGGCAGCCTGTGGAATGTATGGTGAAATGTCTCTGAACATGTTGTGTGTTGATGCACCTGGTCTTTGTCTTGCAGCAGTAAAACTCCAGTTCAAGTTTTCTTAGGAAACCTATAGAAACCCCTAATCACTAGACTTAGGTTTAGAGAGGAGCCCCAGCAGTGTGTGTGGTGGTGGGTGAGGAGGGGGTTTGTATCTCAGCCACTTCTCCCTCTGCAGAAATCTCTTCTGGAGTGTTTCCTTGTGATTCTGTTGCTTCCTAGATCACTGATCTACCAGAGGGTTGCAGGAGGTGCGATTGTTCTGGAATGTTCACTATGTGAAGTCTACCCATGGGGATTGGCCACATATTCACTGTGGCACCATTTTTTCTTATACTGGTTTCCCTGCTTTAACCTGAACATTCTTTTATACTTCGAATAGTCCTATGCTTTTAAATCCTTTTACATTTTAGTTAAATTCCCCTCACTGCCAATTACTGGCTAACTACTTCCTTCTTTGCCTTCCTGACAAAAGTCTGAGTCTGTTTACTCCACCTGTTCCTCTCTGAGGTTTGTTCTCCAAAACTTTGGAGAACCCATCCCAAATGATGGCACTAATCTTAAGTATTGATCTCCAGATTCAGTAGAGAGTTTTCAGAGATGAAGATGGATTCAAGTGGACATCTCCATGAGCCTGGGTTGCTGTGGGAGGATGGATGAGGGTGTGAAGAAGGGTGGTGCCAAGTTGGTTACTTGGAGCACTTTGCACCCTGCAACGTAACTCACCAGTGGCTGTGATAGGCCCTTCAGCACAGAGGATGGCCACATATCAGTGACTGGAAAAGGTCAGAACTGGAGGAGGCTGCCAATGGGGGATCGAGGGTGTGATGTTAGAGGAGGATCTTCTCTAGATTACTGGCCACCTCCATGGGCCTGGAGTTTTCAGGCTCATTTTCTGTCTGGGCTTTCCTTATTGCTCACCTTTCTTATGGAGACCTTACCTGGAGAAGAACCCTGATGGGGACCATGAGGGGAGAGGAGGACGGAGGTTAGGAAGGAGTGGACAGGATACCTTTTTTGAGACTGTCCACTGACGCAGCTGGATGGGACTCCGATCAGCCCCCCTCACTCCTAGTTCAGGTGTCTCCAGTTCTGAGAGTTGGTTGCAGATTGAGCTCTGAGCTGGTCCAGGGAGGAGCCCTGCCTATCCTTCCCCATCTGGGCTGTTGCCTGTGTGCTGGCTCAGATGGAGCACATACTTAGTTCTCATGCTGGGGCTCAGGCCAAGTGGCCTTGTCCCCCCACAGCCTCCATGTAGCTCCAGCTGAGGATTTATGGCTGACCATTAAATCTATTAAAATGGCCCTGTTCTCAGGAACATCTGTTCTGCGGTAGGGCAAGCTGTGATGTTTGCAAGGTCATGTGGTCAGACTCTTCTGAAGACAGATCAAGTTTATGGTCGGACAGATGCTTGGACTTCTGCTGCCTAGGAAAGGCCAGACTTCTTTCACACATATCCAAGCACAAACAGGGCTTCTCTTTACCTTCAACCATTGCTTACAGTGTGGCAGGATCCCTGGGGCTCTGCCTGGCCCTCTTGCCTCCAGAACCTGTCTTCCTATTTTGGTTATGATGGAGAGAGGAAGGATTTCAAATTTAGGTCACTGGTTCTTAAGCCCCGAGGGCTTGTGAAAACAGATTTCTGGGCCTTATCCCCAGAATTTCTGATTCAGTAGGTCCAGGGTAGAAGTCACCAATTTGCATTTCTAACAAGTTTCCAGGTGATGCTGATGCTGTTTGGCTTGTAGTTGCACTGTGAGAAACACTGGTCTTGACCAATCCTTGTACTGGGCACATCTTTGTTAATTAAGGCTACAGAGGGCCCAGAGCTAAAGTGGAAAATTCACAAGCTTTTGGCTTAGGCAGAGGCAAGATAGGCAAATTGTCCTTATAGATTTAAGTGAGGAAACAGTCCCAGATCAGTCCAGGTACACAAACAACAGAATCTGGGTGGAGAGGCCACTAAATTTGATTTGTGGGCAGATGGCCCTACCTGATGTATCTGGGTTTCTACAGATAAGTATAACTTGTTCAGTGAGCTTTAGAGGAAGAGTCCACATTGCAGATGCTGAACCATCTGATAGCAGGATCATCTTCTGGAGAGATTGAGGATCCCAATATTGACACCCCAACTTTTCCTGGGGAGCTCTCTGCATTTGGACAACTTCTCCCACATCCTCCCACCACCTCCACATCACCCCTTAGAATGAAGAGAGGGTACTGCTTCTCCATCACTACCTGTGATGAAGTCCCAGGTTCAAAGCACTCGCTCCAAAATCCAATCTGTTACCTTCTGAAGGGCTTAATAAGGTGTCTGCTGGGTCTGTTGCTTGGCTGCCTGGGCTCTCCTTCAGATCATGAGGTCTTGGGGGACTGGTGTATTCTTAGAACCTGTTTAGTAAAGTGAAGGGTGCAGTTCAGACTGAGGCCGAAGAAATGATGCTGTGATATGAAAGTTGGTATTCGTGCAAAGGGGAGATGAAATCTGGGTTGAGTGGGTTACTTATCTTTCAATAGAGCTAAAGGAACAGGGCGGGCTCAGACTTTGTCAGGGACAGTGAGTCAGCTTACTTACACTGTGACAGCACACAGAAGGTTTGCCTGAGAGAGATGGCCATCTTGAAAAGTGATACTGTGCTCTGAAATGCATCCTTGAAAGCTTCCTGGCCAAGCAGCCCAGGGAGGCCATGTAAGGACACCCTATTCCTTGCAGCAGCCATCTCTGCCTTCCTTCTTTGCTCTTTCAAATACCTCTACCCATCCAGCCTTGGCATGTTGACATGATGATTCTTCCTTCTCCAGCTTGGATATGACATTTGTGACCAGAATACATGTTCATGGAGTGAGATAGGAGGGAAGGGAATCAGTTGAAATTCAGTTCTGTGTTTCCCTTTGGCATAGCTTGGTGTTAGAGATCAAGAGGAAGGAGTGGGGAGAAAACTGAGACAAAAATATCTATCCATTTGCTCAAGGTAGCTGTTAGTTGGCTGAACTGGGATTTGATTCCAGGAACTCAGGAGCCTGGACTCCATTTGTTCTACTCACAGACTCAGGTCTGCGCGGTCCTCTGAGGCTTCCTTAGAGTCTCTGGTATGTTCAGGGGTACTCAGGGGCCTCTATTCTTTTGTATACAATTTGCCTATATCTGGGCAGATGTTTACATGACTGGTTCTCCACATATACAGCCAGGATTTTAAAGAGGGAAGCAGATCTACTATGGCATAAGAGGTTTCTTATAGGAATGAACCCTTAATCAATATGGGAGGGACTGGGTGGAGTGAGGGCAGTAATCAACTTTGGAAGCTGAGTCACCAAAGCAGTCTCATGAAGGGTTGCTGCTGGGGAAGTAGACAGGAAGCCAATGTGGCCATCATGTGGTGATGAGTTGGAGCCCACATGGAAGGGCAGGGCTAGTATTCAGAAGAGTTGGACAAGGTCTGAAAGAGGATGAGGATAAGCTGGGACTATTGGGCACCCCTGCATAGAGCTTTGGTGGCCTTGACGGAGCCATGGCCTGTGCACTACTTCTGCCTCCAAAGCTGTGCAAGTTCCACTTTTGGCTAACTCTAACTCAGAACAAGGCAGCCAAGGAAATTCTGGGAAACATTTCCATCAAAGCCAAGCTGTGAGTTTTTAGGTTATAGTCAGTCTTTACTTTTTTCCTACCCACTTATATTGACTACAAACCTGTAAATGTGAGAAAAAAGCACTACAGGCTAAAAAAAAAAAAAAAAAGCTCTGGAAGAACTCTACCTGTAACTGAAACTGACTGATTTTTTCCTTAAAAGGCAAAGTTCTCATAGCTAGCCCTGAAAAGATTTTGCCCTGAACCCTGCTACCAGGAGGAACAAATGCCCTAGTTTGCCCTAGTTCTAATTACATCTGTTGTCTTAGCATAATTATTAACAGTGTCTCCTTGTAATCTCCAGAATCTGCCAGTTTGGTTGACAAATTTCATATAGTCACTTGGGCTGAAGCTCAACACTGAACTTGCACTTGAGGGTAGATGAGGGGGGCTAGGAAGTCGAGGGCAGAGGGATGGGGGGGTGGCTTCTGGGATTCTCCTCTCCTTCTTAGTACCCTGTGTCTCACACACTAGGGATACCATGAGGATGAGATCACTGGGCGGCAACATCAAGACCTATAGCCACAATGGAGAGAAGAAGCCAAATTGCTCCCTCTGTCCCAGCACTCCTCTGCTTCCCAGGGATTTCAGGAAACACCAGTCTTCTATTTATGCTTTCTCAATGCTCCCCAGCTCCCAGAGCCATTTTTTTTTTGTTTTTGTTTTTTTTAAGAGAGAGAGGGACAGAGAGTGAGAGAAAGAGAGAAGCAGCAATTTTTATTTAGCTTTTCATGTGATGTTTATTCCTCTGACACTTTGTTGGGTACGTGGAGCTGGGGTTTGAACTCGAGTACTTGTGCATGCCAGGCCAGTGCTGTAACCGCTGAGCCACCGCTCCAGCCCCCTGAGCCTGGTTTTGATGTTTGATCTGCTGAGGGAGGCACTGGTCAAGGCCCACAGAGCCCTGTACCTGCCAGCAATGTCAGCTGTTCCTAAGGCTTACAGGCTCTGCCCTCCAAGGATGGGGGCTTCCCTTGGCCAATTTCAGAGTATGGCACTGTGTGGGAGAGGAATGCCCAGAAGAGGCCATAGGGGGAGCAGGAGGAGGTTGTGTTCCAAGGAAGGAGGAATCTCGGAATCCCATATGCCTGGCCTCTGCAGTGTACCAGGCCCACAGAGTGCAGGTATTTTGGTAGGTGCTTCAGAGGAGACAGAGCATGGCTCCTGGTTTGTCCGGAAGGAAGGAAATGAGCTAACTGTTGGAGAGTGGGTTCCTCCCCCGCTTTGGCAGCTCTGGCACATAGGCCTCATGAAGAGTACCACTTTCTGTAGTGGTAACAGCCCAGGCTTTCAAGTCAGACAGAATCCCAGTTATATGATTTTATATCAGTTGCTTAACTTCTGTGAGCAACAGAAGTTAAGCAGGGAGAATAATAATTTTAAAACAGGGAGAATAATAATTACCTGAAATTTGGTGTTTGGATTAAATTCAATAAAGTTCCTGCATAGTGCCTCATGCGTGTGGGAGACCCTCATTTGCTTTCTCATTCCTGCAACTCAAGGCCATTGGCTTAATTCAGCTTCAGCTCAGCAGCTAGGTGCCACTCTGTCCAACACTTTCTTGGAAAGTCACAGTTGGATGAAGTTGGTGGTTAGTAGAAATTCAAGACTTTTAGCATCTAATTTGTTCAGGACACCAGTTTACTAAATGAATGAGTGAATGAATGAATGAACAAGGAAATCACTAGCTTTATCAAAGTTGTTATATCCTGTGGGAAAACAATCTAGATTATGACTTCAGGAACTTTATAGAGCTAGTAGGAGAAATGATTATTTTCTGTAAAAACTACAAAGGTTGACTCAGATTAAGCACTGAATTTACAGACGAGAAAGTTAAAGTTCTAGGGGAAAGAGGTGGGGATTTGGCATTGGATAAGTGACTTAACCTCTCTGAGCCTTCTCTAAACAAATGACAGGATACTACCTACCTCCTAGGGTGATTGTCAACAGCAAGACTTTATTTACATAAATCAACGAGAGGTGCCGGATCTAAGCAACCAGTCAATGACAACTCTTGGTACACTGGTGTGTTCTCAGCCATACTGCAGGTGTAGCTCTATGGTTTACTCAGCATCCTCTAAGCACTTGATATTTATTTCCACTTGTGGACTTTTGGTTAATTTTGGTTTGCTGGTATTCTTCTATCCACCCCTTTTCCTGCTCAAATGCTTTAAGATCCTGCTGCAGTCCCATCTCCCTATGAAGACTTCCCATGTACTCCTCTGGGTTCCTTTCTTCATTTGGCACTGATAAGACGCTACTCATAGATAACATGTGCCCTCCCAAGGGCAGACATTATCTTCTTTTTCCAGGATCCAGCTGGAACCTTGTACACAGGAGATTGTTCTTTTTGATCCCCTCCTGGTGCCCAGTGCCTTTTCAGGCATGCTGTGGTATCCTATGACATCTTACAGAATGTCAGATGCAGTCTCTTCCCTAGTACTGAGATTTTGTGGGAAGACAAACTTGAGAGGAGCTGAGTGTTTATTCTGAAGATTCCTCTACTTCTCAACAATATCCTCAGGAGTGGATCTGTACTGCCCTGCCCCCATCCTCATTTTCCAACATGGAATTCAGGGCTGGCACAACCTCAAAGAATGAGGTACCCCCAGGGTCTGAGGAGGCAGCAGGAAGCTGTATTTCAGCACTGGGGAGCCTGATGCTGGAAGTATAACTGTTGCCCAACAAAGAGCAAAGATTGGTTGCTGTCCAACTCAACATATACACTACCAACTGAGACATCCAACACACCAGGCTACCCTGGCCTTCTTTGTCATTTATCTTTGTTTGATATTTACAAGTGGCTCCTTGCTGGCCAAGAGCAGTAAACTGGGACTAGGGAGGGACATTTGTGAGTGTGTGCACGAATGTGTGTACTTGTGTAGGTAGCGATGAAGGGCAAAGAAAGTAGATCCCAAATGTCATTCAGGTGGAACCCATCAGTTTGGATGGTAAGAGAACTGGAGCTCTAGGACCTGCATGAACGTTAGTTTTGAGCTTCATTCTTCCTTCCAACTGATGTTTACATGGAAGTTTGTACACTATATAAAAGAAACCCAAGTGGAGCTGCTCTGGGTGAAGCTGGGGCTGGGAGAGGCCTGTGGAATCACCATCAAGCTCACAGTCAGAATTCTGAAATCCCAAACTTGTTCTTTTTGCCTTAACAGAGGAATACTAATATCTCTTTCTCTGTTAGAAAGCGCCTTGCATGGATGGGGCTCACATCAGTGTGCCCCTGAGTTTCTCATCCTTCTAAGATTATGCAACAGGAAGACTGTCCAGCTTAAGGCGCCTGCATCATTTTTCTGCTATAACACAAAGCATTTGAACATGCTGTGGGACAGATAGGATGCTGTGTACTTAGCAGCATTGTTTTTGCTTAGGGGTGGAAGCATAAAGATACCCCCCAGAGGGGGTGTTGTGTGTATGCCTGATGTGTGAGGTGTGGCCATGTGGGTGTGTATGGGGCCTGGGAGGAGAGGAGGGGGGTTTGCACATCCTGTGTGTGGTCTTTCTGGCCTCACAGTCCATGGAGGCTCTGGTTTGGAGTTGCTCTCAGGATTGGAGGCGCTTGGGCTGCTTCCAGGAGAGCTGGTTGGTGTTGAAGGGCCATGGCTGATGGCTGTGGGAATGGCACCAGCCTGCCTGGCCTCTGAGGTAGCTGGTTTCCTCTGTGTCCCTGGGAGTGGGCAGTGGTGTCCCAGGCTGCGTGGGAAAGGAGGGCTGCCTGGGGTGGGGCTGGGACATCATGGGTGTAGCCTGGGAGGGGCAAGGAGAGAGACAGATGTGGGAGTCTTGGGGAAATAAGGAGAAAAGGGTTTGAATACCAGGATAAGGCATTTCTCCAGCACTTGGCTCTCTTTATCTCTTAAAATTAAAGCCAGGCCTCTCCTGGAACGTTCCATTTGGGATTCTGCTGAGAAATTAAAAAGATGGGGGAGGATTGGGTGATGGTGTGTTGCTTTTATGCCTCAGTTGGTAGTGTATATGTTGGGTTGGAAAGCAAAGCATTTTGGCATTTATTTATTCATCAATTAGTTATTGAGTTCTTACTGTGTTCCAGGGCCCAGTTTAATGCATTTTTTTTCTTTGTACTACAGGGGATTGAATCCAGGGTGCTCTATCACTTCTACCACTGAACTACATCTCCAGCTCTTTTTATTTTTTATTTTGAGGTGGGGTCTTGCTACGTTGCAAAGGCTGACCTGGAACTTGATATTCTTCTGCCTCAGCCTCTGGAGTTCCTAGGATTCTAGGTGTGCAACAACACAGAGCCTGAAAGAATAAAAGTCACGGTCCCTGCTCTTAAAGAACTCCCAGTTTAGTGGACAATGCAGCCAAATAAATAGATGATATGAAAGAGACAATTCATTCTGGAAAATATCAATAGTGTATATACACTATTGATACACTATACCTGGATACATATATACATATACACACATCTATATGAACACATATATGCTGTTATAAAATTTCCACCAAGATAGTATATCTGTTAGCATCTATCTTTATATATATATATATATATATATATGTATACCTACGTAAATGTACAGTCACACACACAAACTCATGAATCACTTAACATCAGAGCTACATGCCGAGAGGTGGATGGTTAAATGATCTTGTCATTGTGCAAACATCACAGAGTGCACTTTTACAAATCTAGGTGATAATGGTCAATCACTCCACGTGGCCCTGTCATGCAATCAAGAGGTAGGAAACCCATATGTGTGAAGCTGCTTTTTGTATCATACCACACATGGTTTTATAGAAAACTTATTTTTTCAAGTAGGAGCACACTATAAAACAATAAAAAGCATAATATAGTAAAATATGAACTAGTATCATATTTATGTTATCAAGTATTATGAACCATACATAATTGCAGAGTTTATACTCTTACGCAACTTACTGTGCAGTGAGTTTGTTTACACCAGTGTTGCCACAAAATTGAATAATGTGTTGTGCTGCATTTTGATGGCTACAATATTACTAGGAGATGGGAAATTTTTGTCTCCATTATAGTTTCTGGGACCCCCATCACATATGCAGTTCATCATTGAATGAAGCATTGTTATGTAGTACATGACATTATCTCCAAGTACTTTAAGCTGTTGATGTCTTCAAGTACTTTGTCACTGTCCTTTCCCTCTACTAAGTCATTTATTCCTTGTGACAACCTCTGCTAGTAAGTAGCTGTTAGGGTTTGAATGTGAGATGTCCCCAAAAGCTCACATGTGACAATTTGGGAAGGCTGAGGGGAAGTGATTGGGATATAAAAGCCTTAACCCAATCATTGAGTTAATCCCCTTATAGGGATTAACTGGCAATTGAAGGCAGGTAACCTGTGGCTGGAGGAGGTGGGTCATTGGGATGTGCCTTTGAGTACATAGTCTGTATCTGGCATGGAGTTTCTGTCTCTGCTCTGCTTCCTGATGTGACACCTCGTGCTCCCTGCTCCTTGGAGCTGCGCATGCTGTGCTGTACAGCCTTGCCCCGAGCCTGGAGGAATGGAGCTGGCCTTCTCTGGACTAAGATAAGACCTCTGAAACTATGAGCCCTCAAAATAAACTTTTCCTTCTGAAATTGTTGTCAGGTTATTTAGTTGCAGTAGCAAAACGCTGACTAAAATAGTTGCGTCATTGGACTTGAACCCAGGAAATCTTCCTCCAGGTTCTGCCTCTTAATCATCCTAACAATGTTTCTCAGTAGAGGTGGATACAGAGTATAAGGGGAGGTTAGAAATAAGAATACTGAACTCTGTTCCAGGGAGCCGGGAAAGGCTTCAGAGAGGAGTTGTCGGGGAAAGACTGTGTTCCCAGATTGTGCTGCAGCTGTGTGGGTGCAGGGTAGGGTGGCAGGTGTTCCAAGTGAAGAATCAGAACTGCCCAGGGCATGGGTGTGCGGGGGACAAGGCACTGCATTTCAGAACAGCCCAGAGCAGGTCAATCTAGACTCAACTTTTCATCACATCATAGAAGAAAGGACCAAGGCCTGGGACACATGCAAGGCCCCCACCAGCTGACCGTAATCTGGGCTCCAGTCTCTTTTGATGATGACAATGTGACGAAATCAGCCAGTATAGGGAGGGAGGGAATGCAGGAGGAGAGGAAGATGGGGGATTGGAGCCAGTCTATTTCCCAGCAGTGATACCATCCCTACCGTCAGCTCCTTGCCAGTGGGGTCAACACATGCATAGTGAGAGGGAGGTGGAGGAGCTGTCTGAGTTGTTGCTCAACCTCTGGCACGTGGAGTCTGATGGCCTGGGTCAGCTGCTATCTGGGTTTTGTTTAACATCCCTCCTCCTGGGAGCCCTGCACTCTGGCTCATCTGTCCCGCTAATGGGGAGATTTGCAGGCAGGGGGAAGCCGGTTTCCCAGGTCTGGCTGTGTTTCTATAGCCAAACAGATGCTTAGAACAAATAAACAGTCCAGCAAGTCTTAGAGAGGTTGTGTCAGGCTTAGTTGAGACATACTGTCCTTTTTGAAAGCTGTTGATGTGCTTAGAGGGATGGACATCTGGAGCCAGATCCTATCTGGTTGTATATTAAGGCCAGGATTCTCAGCTCGTCCATAATGACAGTATCTACTGTTTGTTTAATTCTTTACTGTTTTTAGAGTCCTGAGATTACCAGCCAATGAAGTGTTAATGGGGGTCTTGTCTTCAAGTTTTTTGGGCTCCAAATATGACCTCTTTCCCCCACTTATGGGGAATCACAACCATGGAGGTGAGTCTAGATGGCATTAGAAGTTTCCTCTGAAATTGCAAGCTGTGATTTGACCCATTCTGTGATTTTATCTGATTATAGATCCCTTATCTCCTTCAGGAGAACAAACCTGGTAGAAGCTTTTGGACCAGCTTCAGATCATTTTGATTTGAGGGGTAGGGAGGACCTGGGGGGCTGTTCCCATAGTCAGACATTTACCATCCTGGGTTGGGGAACAATTACAGGCTCAGGAATCAAACAGACCTGGGTTTGTGAACACTGCCTCCATTTTCTGGGTCCTTGGGTGAGTCCTTTAATTTTTCTGAGCCTTAGTTTTTCCTTGTAGTAACATGGGGACAATGTGCCTAATAGACAATGTGCCTCACATGGGATTTTGTGAGGATCCTCAGGGTGAATCAACAGGGGTGACCTTGATTCCCATTTCTTCTCTGGCTCATTCCTCAAGTCTTTTCTGGAAGGAAAACCATGCCCAATTGCTTGACCCCTTTCTGCTTTCTGTAGTTGGCGATCTCCTTTTCCAGTCACTTTGTACTCTTAATCTCACAGTCACCTGGGAGCCTGAGCACTTGACTACTCTCCAGAACTCTCCAAAACATGCAGATAAGGTTTGAGAGGCTTGAATGAGATAACCCCCATGCTCAGCTCTGCTAACTCATTCAATAAATGTTAGCCATGACTGTTGTTTAGTGGGATTCATGAAGGGAAACTTAAAATGATTCACACCTCGGGGCTGGAAGGGAAACTTTGTGATCATTCTCTATTTTCTCTCTTGGCAGATGAGGCCTAAGTAGCAGAATTAAGTTTGGATCTGGGAATAGATACCAGGATGAAGTAATTAATTCATTGACTGGACACACATTCATTATGAGCACTTACCATGTGCCTAGTGACAGTACATGAAAATGAGTGGGACACTTATGGTTTGAATGTGAGATGTCCTTCAAAAGTTCATGTGTGAGACAATGCAAAACGGCTTAGAGGTGAAATAGGTGGGTTATGAAATCCTTAACCCAACCATGAATTAATCCCCTGACAAGGATGAACTGGGTAGTAAATGAAGGTGAGTAGGGTGAGGCTGGAAGAGATGGGTCTTGGGGGAATATATTTTGTATCTGGTGAGTGGAGTCTCTCTGCTTCCTGATGTGATGCTTTGAGCCACTTCCCTCCACCACACTCTTCCACCATGATGCTCAGCCTCCTTGAGCCCTGAGTAATGGAGCCAGCCATCCATGGACTAAGACCACTGAAACTGTGGGTCCGGTCTCTAAATAGACTTTTCCTCCTCTAAAATTGTTCTTTCCAAGTTGTTGTTTTTTTTTTTTAAGTCACAACAGTGAAAAAACTAACTAAAACAGGCACAGTGCCAGTCATAAAGGAATTCAGGGTCTACCTGGGAAGATAATTCACATAAGTGGGGTGTAGAACATTGGGGTAAGTGCAGTAACAGAAGCATGCACGGGCATTGGGAGAGGGTAGGGGAGGAGCCTTCATACATTCCTGAAGGGTTAGCAAATGTTTCTTGGAGTTGGCAGTGCCTGAGCTCAATTTTAAAAGGCACAGGTGCTAATCAGGGTAAGTGGAGGTTGTTGGGTGTGGGGCATGGTGGGTTGGTCAGCTATTTCTGGTGAAGGAGACAAACAACACTGTGTATGCAGAAAACTGAGCAACTTCCTGATTTCTGCACCTGGATTGCATGGTGCTATGGGAGAAGGAGATCCTGGGTAGGAGTTTATGAAACGCAAGTAAAGGTAATTGGTAGGGTGGAATTTACCCGCTGAATGAGGCTTTGAAGGCAGAAGCAACACAGTTGAATATGGGGCAGAGAAAATGGCAAAGTCTTGGCCAGATGGTTGGGGTGGAAATTGGTGAAAAGTTTTGAGATCTGTCTCCTTTCTCAGACCCTTTCATGTGGGTTACAGAAGAGCACTTTTTTGCTTCAAAAACATTAGAATGAAGGGAAGAAGGAAGCAGAATATGAAGTGGAACTAGGTTATCTGTTGGAAAAAATGTGCACCATGTGGTCAAGATGAGTGTTTCATCCCCCAGAGGGCAGAAGGATGGGTTGTGTGCTATGAGCAATCTTATGTGGCCTATACTGTCAAAACTAATGTCATAGTTTTCTCAGTTACCTACTTACTGCAGGGAGGCCATGGCAAGTGTCATTTGAGAAAAGGGCTTCAAGGAACTTAGGGATTTCCTTGGTCCCCCTAAAGGATACTTTTCTGATATGTTTTCTGTTGCAATTCAGTTCTTGGTTGTTAAATAAAAGAAAGCAACTTAATTAACTTGAGAAGAAGATAAATTGATTAGAAGGGTATTTGGTAGCTTTTGCAATGTATGGTAAGGTTAGTGAGCCAGTCTTGGGCACAAACCAAGGGAAGCAAGGCTCATCCCAAATGCTATCTTGGGAGCTATGAGATTCAGTTACTTCTGGCATTACACCCTTAGCCACTAAACTTGCCTTCACAATAATGACCTCCTGGTAATTGCTTACTGATACTTAGTTTGTCTGCCTGGACTCAGAGTTAGTGCTATGTGGAAGGCCCTGGGTCACAGGTCTTTCCTCTAGCTGCCAAAGAGGGAGAGGAGAGGAATTATGTGCCCCCTTCAGCTTCCCTAACAAGGGCACCCTGTCTCCCAACTAATCTGGGATTTCTTCCCTCAGTGTTTGTGAGCTGAGTAGCCCAAATGGCAAATAACTACCATGTTATGTTCTTTGACCTTCCAGCCCTGGCTCTCAAAGACATTTTGCTGTCCAAGCTGCCCGCCTTTGGTTTTATAGCAATTTTGAGACTGGAAGGACTTCGGCGCTTTCTTGACCACTCTTGGGAGCAGCCATCTATAAATTCTTGTTCTTTTCTAGTCTTTTCCTGACAGCTAGATACAATTTCTCTCTCTCTCTTACCTTTTTTTTTTTTAAAAGAGAGAAGGATAGTAAGAGAGAGAGAGAGAGAGAAAGAATCAATTTTTATAGAGTTTTTTCACATGGCTCTTGTTGCTTTGACACTTAGTTGTGTACCTGGTGCTGGGGTTTGAACCCATGTACTTGCACATGCCCGTCAAGCGCTGTAACTGCCAAGCCACTGCTCCAGCCCCCATTTCTCTTTGAGTGAAAAGAACTTTAGCTGCCTAACCGTATATGGGATACCCACTTCCTCTGAGACCTTTCTGTCCTCAGCCTTTGCCTGAACTGTGTTAGGTAGATTTGGGGCAATGAGTTGGGGAGGAGGACAGAGGCTTTCCTCTGTGTTGATAAATTGCATAGGTCATTCTCCCTCATCAACAAGGGCTTAAGTTCAAATACTCAGGGCCTCCCAGACCACCCCTTTCCCCACCTCTTCTTTTCTTCCTTTTTTGGCATTTAAAAGAGCTTTATTGAGGTATACATGTTGTGTTAAAATTGTGCATATTTAATGTATACAGTCTGATGCACATGTTCAGGACCATGCATATAGCACTACAATCAAGGCATTTTCATAGTTTGCCAACCTTCCTCTGTGTCCTCCTCCTTTTGTGTAGTGATGACACTTAACAAGAGATGTACTTTCTTAACAAGATTTTAAGTGCATACATAACGTTGTATATTGACAATACATGCTATGCTTTACAGCAGACCCCTAAAACTAATTCACCTTGTATGACTATGACTTTGTACTCACTGGGCAACAAGTGCCCACTTCCCCTTCTCCTTACCCCTGACAACCACTGTTCCTTTCTTTGCTTCTATGATTTTGACTACTTTAGACACCCTATATTGTTGGAATCATATGGTATTTGACTTCCATTTTTTTTTTAAAGAGAGAGGGACAGTGAGAGAGAGACAGACGGAATCAATTTTTATTTGGTTTTTCATGTGACTTTCTTTGCTCTGACACTTAGTTGTGCAGGTGGTGCTGGGGTTTGAACAATGTACTTGCACATGCTGGGTAAAATAACCACCAAGCCACCTCTCTAGCCTGTCTATTTATCTGTAAATGCATTTGGGTTGCTTCCCTACCTTGGCTGTTAATGTTGCTGCAACGAATCTTTTCAAGATGCTGTTTTCATTTTTTTTATGTATTGATCATTATTTGTTTTCTATTATTCTCCTTCTTTTGACTGATTTGTGGCCAATACATTGTCTCCTAATTTTACCACTGGAATATGAAAGATGGAAAAGGTAAAACTTTTTTCCTTGCCTTTACATCTTATGAGTTCCCCAGAAAAAGTTTTCATGGGGATGGCCAAAGATGTGCTAAGTTAAAATGAAATCAACACAGTTTATCATCCAGGTTTTTCTGCTGCCCTTCAAATTTTCTTCCTCTTCATATATCTCTTCATTAAGGTCCAGGAAACTTGACAAAGGCTGCCTAACCATGGATTCTTCAGGAAACCCCAGAGACCTGAGGTTTCATAAGCAGAAACTATGGCTGTTCCAGAAACTGAAAGATAATTTCATGAATGTCTCAAATTTCCCCAAAGGTCAGAGTTAAGAATCACACTCCCAGGATTTTTATGGACTCAAATTTGCTTCATAGGGATGGGAAAAAAGGGTAATACTTAAAAATATTCTAGTCCCAAGGCTAATCTGATTGAAGAAGAATCTTGGGAGCTTAAAGGAAGCATGATTCTTGGTTTCTTCATCTCTAGGGTAGCATTAGAGACTTTCCTGGTCATGGAAGACCAGAACTGTAGATAGTCTTCTATCCAAGACTTGTGAGGTCTGTGGAGCCCTGTGTTCAAAGCCTCACTGCCACACATAACTTCAGTGTCACTGTGGCAACTGTGGCAGTCAGTTTTTCATCACCGTGACCAAAATACCTGACAAGAACTACTTAGAGGAGGAGAAGTTTATTTTGAGCTTAGTCCATGGTTGGCTGACTTCATTGCTCTAGGCCAAGGTGAATTAGAACATCATGACCAAAAGGCAGCTGCTTACCTAATGGTGGCTGGGAATCACAGAGATGGGGCCTCAGGGAAGATGAACCCTTCCAGTCCACACCCCCAGTGACCCACCTCCTCCAGCCATGCCCCACCTGCCTACACTTACTCCAAGTCCATTCAAACTAGGATGAACTGATTAGGTCACAGTTCCCATAATCCAATCATTTTACTTCTGAATTTTCCTGCATTAACACAGGAGCTTTTTTGGGATATCTCATACCCAAACCATAGCATAGGCAGATGGCATTACCAAGAAGTAACTATTCATGACTGGAAACTGCTTTCCCTCCTTTCTCCTCCTCTTTCCCTTTCCCTGGGGCTCACTGACCCAGGGCCACATTCCTTCATTATCACACTTCCTTCCATTACCAGGCCAGGCCCCATCCAGGACACCTATCTGTGTGAAAGCTTTCCAGGCTGGTGGGAATGCTGCTCCCAGAAAGAATCTGAGTTGCTTCAGAAGCTTATCTTCTGGAATTTGCTCTTCCAAAGAAACAGACTTAGGCATAAGGATAAAAGAGGCAACCCAAGTGTGGATGAGATGGTGCCAGCTGTATGCAGACTCACATCCCTCCCAGGGGGATGAAATGAGTGATGCCTGAGTAGTCCTCATGTTTGCTCCCTATAGGTGCTTGGGTTGAAGGTGAGGGTGATAGCAAATGTGGGAAGTACTAGGGGAAAGGAAGGGAGGTGGAGGAGTGGAATTGCTGCAATAAGCAACAAGACCAAGGGAGGCATGTGAAATGTGGGTGGCACAGGAACAGATTTTATGACTGAATGGAGTTCGAAAATTCTTTGTCTGGCTACATTAAAAAAATGAAAACTTTTTTTTTGAATGCTGAAGAAATCATTTATTTTTCTTCTTCTCTTCCTTTTATATGACATTTTTTTTTGTCAAAATCCCTAAAAAAAAAAAAAAATCCCTCAAATGGGTTAAAGAAGAGAAAGTACAGCTGAACTCCATGGGAGGGGCTCCTGTAGCAGAGGAATGGGCATGGGTGGTTCTGGGACAAACTAGCCTCCGCCTCTGCTGGTGGGGCCAAATCCTTGCCCACCCATTTAGAAAAGCTGCTCTTTATCTTTAATTTATTTTTTGGTTTTCTTTCTTTTTTTTTTTTCAGAGAGAATCAATTTTTATTGAGTTTTTCACATGGCTTTAGTTTCTCTGACACTTAGTTGTGTACGTGGGTGCTGGGGTTTGAATCCGTGTACTCGTGCATGGTGGGCAACAGCCGTAACCACCGAGCCACCTCTCCAGTCCCTTTCCCTGACTTTTTTTTTTATTAGATGGAAATAGAGATACAATTGAGGGAGAAACATTATCATTTATTTATATATATATTTATTTATTTTTTGGTTTTCAATAGCATTTTCTTTCTTCCCTTTTAACTTTCTCTAACCAATGTGGCACATCTGAGGCTCAGGAAGATGGTTGGAGTTGTTGCATTCGTCCTGTCTACTGAATTCTGGGATTTCTGCTTCCTATCTCACTCTGTCTTATGTCCCCATCTCACCCTGCATCTACTGTCACCACACTTTATCATCCTTTTACTGTGTGTGTGTGTGTGTGTGTGTGTGTGTGTGTGTAACTCTGCGTATATGTTTTGGTACTATGGGTGGGGAGTACTTTGTGAGGGTATAGTAAAACTATTGAGAGGAAGGAACATGTTTTTACTAACATCATTAACTGCTCAGATCCTCATACTTTCCCTATGTTGCAGACATGGAACACTGAGCTATGGGGAGAGAAAGTAAATTGCATGGCTGCTTTAATAAGCCAGTAATGAGTATGGCTTTTGATTCCTTTTTTAGTTCTTGGAACACTTATTTCCTTTTCTTACCCAATTTTAGCTACTGAAAGGGACAAGTGAATCCTAGGATTCATAGCTGTAGGAATCCTGAAGAATATTGTCATACAGGGGTCTCCAAATAGTGCTTTCAGTAGTCATCCATTTTACCTCAGTTGGACCGCCTCCCTGCTTACTGATTTCATATCTTAAGCTTTGACAAGCTGCAAAACCCTCTGGGGTACTTCACACAAGTGCAGTGCTTAAAAGTTGAGTAAAATGAGCCAGGTAATAAAAGGAAAAGGAAAAATGTCTTTAGTCAAGAGATCCATGTATTTGAAACCTGTTTGTTACTTAAAAATGTCACTCAAATCAGTTCCACTATTTTAATATTTAGGTGCTATTATCAGGACAAGAATTGGAAATGCTTTACATAATCTTGGAGGGAAACCATCTACAGTTTCTATTAAAAATGCTTTTCTTTGGGGAGGGGCAGGATGAAAGAAGACCATTGTCATGCCAATGAGCACAACACAGAAAAATCTTCATTTTTATATTTTTAGAGCATACATGATGGTGACATAGTGATAGGAGACAAGATTCAAATGTTGAATATTGGATATCAAAGTAAATGCTGTTGATTATACTTTTTGTTTTTTTTTGGGGTTTAAAGCATGGGATTTGTGTGTGTGTGTGTGTGTTGATGCAGCAGAGTCTGGGAAGGCAATCTGGTGAACAAAGAGCTGGGCCATCACCTGTTGACATGTCGTTGCCATCATTATTCCTCTGCTAGAAGATTTTGCTTGTTGCAATCCTAAATTAAAATGTATCACATGGCCTCCAAGAGGCTAGGTACTCACAATTGAAATAAAGCAAAACAGTTAAAAAAATCAATTTAAAGCTTATCTATGCAATTTTGCAGCAAAATCTAATTTCAACATATCCTAATTTCTTGTCTTGCCCAAATATTCACTTTCTTGGTGCTGGTCTGAAACAAAAACCCAGGATCCTTTAAATTTTATACCCTCCAAGAGTGAAATCACCATTCTGTTCATCCAGACTATCTGTTTATCTTACCTTTCATAAATCCTGTTAGTCTGCTTGTGTTGCCATGACATAGTACACAGACTGACTAATTTGTAATGAACAGAAATGTATTGGCTCCCAGAACAGATTTGGAGGTTAGGAGTCCAATACCAAGGGATCTGGTGAGGACTTTCCTGCTGTGGCATAATATGTTGGAAACAACTGGGTGATAAGGAGTGGGGGGAGAGAGAGAGAGCGAGAGTGAGAGACTCGAAACTCTCCCTTTTATAAGGAACCCACTCCTACAATAACAGCATTAATCCATTCATGGTCTAATTACCTCTTAAAGGCCCCACCTCTAAATACTGTTAGAATAGTAACTAGAGTTCAACATGTGTTTTAGAGAGGAAAAACAGTCAAACCATAGCAAATTCCTTTGTCTATTCAAAAATCATAGAATGTAGGAATATTTTGATCAGAATTTGGAGCTCTACAGATCATCTAGTTCAGTAGCTGCAAACTGCTTTGTCTGAAGAAGAGAGAGAGAAAGAGAGAAAGAGTAAGAGAGAGAGAGGGAGGGATAGAGGGAAAGGAAACATACAGGTGAGTGAGTGAAGGTGAGAGAGAGTAAGGAAGTGGTGCTAAGTTGGAGTCACTGGATCCCCCAGTCTTGCTTCAGCCAGAGAAGCTCCTATGTGGTTGACTGTTCATCTCATAATCGCCTGGTAGAGCTTCATAAATCACAGTCACTGATATGAGTAGATCTCACTATGCTTAAGCTGTGGTTTTCCAGCTTTTTTTTTAGCAACGGATTTTTCCCCCCATAATACCTTATGATTATGCATACATATACATATATGTTATACATGATAAAACACATGTGCTAATAAAATGTAGAAAATAGATGAAACCAGAATGGATCTGAAAGAATAAAGTGCGTGTGTTTGTGTGTGTGTGTGTGCCTTTATCCCCTGAGCTTCTGTTATAGTTTGGATCTTGAATGTCTCCTAAAAGCCCATGTGTTGAAGGTTTGATCACCAATGTGTGGTGCTATTGGGAGGTGGAGAAACCATTAGGAGGTGGAGCCTAATGGAAGGAAGTTAGGTCATTGGGAATGTGCCCTTGAAGGGAACATTGGGATCCTAGCCTCTCCTCCCTCTCTCTACTTCCTGGCCACCATGAGGTACAAGCTCCTCACTACATGCTATCACCATGATATATTGTGCTGCCACAGGTCCAAGGCAACATGGCTAAGGGAGCATGGGCTGAAACCTGTGAAACTGTGAACTAAATAAATCTTTTTCTTTCTTAAGTTATCTCAGTTGTTTTGTCACAGTGACTAGTACAGCTTCGCTTGGTCTTCTGAGAAAACTTCATATAACTTGAGGGTTTCAGAGACACAGCATGGAAACCACTATTCTAGACAATAGGTCTGTTTATAAAAAGTTATGCATAAGTGGAGTCTTTGCAGATGATCTAACATCTCCTTTATGCAAGGGCATCTCTGTGTGTTTAGCTGTGACAGAACAACTGAAGACAGACAATGTGAGAATTATCTTAGGGAGACTGTGAACTTACATCTCTAAGAAAGAGCAGAGAAGCAACCGCTTGAGAGGCAAAGGGGGCAGGTGGGTCAGACTACATAGGGCCACAAATGATGGCAAATGGTCTGTGCTGAATCTCATCACACCAGTGGAAAGAGGAAGGAGACAGTGGACACAGCTCTGTGTACAACCTCCAGAAAATTCCAAAGAAACATGTCATGGTTTGAATATGGCATGAAAAGACTTCTGGTCACTGGCAAAACCCTCAGAAGTCCATTCTGTAACACGGAGTCCAGTGACCTGCTCATTTAGCTCTTGACTCCTGCTCTAGCTCCTTCCATTATTCTCACTCCACACACACCCTGTGGCAGGCAGTGCATCTCTCCACTCCATGGACTGATTGTTGGGGCCACCCAGCTAGCTGGCCTTCTTGTCCTTCTTGTGTATATGGAAATCAGTATTCCCTGAGTGTCCCCAGGTCAGGCATGGGAAAGAGATTCGCAAGAAAGTGGTAGCATTCCATAGGCAGAGGTTGAAGAAAGCATTTGGTTCTAGCTGGGGACTGGTGAGTAATCCAACTGTATCCAGCTCTAAGATTTTCTTGCTCTGTTTTTTCATGCATACCCACCCTTTTAAAAATTTTTCATCTTGAGATAGGGTCTTTCTAAATTGCCAGGCTGGCTTCAAACTTGCAATCCTTCTGCCTCAACCTCTCAAGCAGCTGGGATTATAGGTGTGGATCACCACACCCCATAATATTTTCTTAATTAAAATTACCTGTGGAGGCTTAGTGGATAATCTTCCCATGGATTTGTACCTAGGGAAATCTTGGAATATCTTGGGGTTTCAGTGGTCACATCTACATAATGTGCTACTGGAAGTATGTCAATACTTGCTATTCCAAACTCACCCTTGTGTCCTGAGCCATCTGCTTTCTCGGTGGCCTATCTCATCATGACGCATATGTGACTTTTTAGATGCTTTGTTGGGGGTAGGGGCAAAGCTTGTGGTTTAAGAATAGTCTTCCTCTGTGGGAAACCGAAAGACTTGTGATGTAACCATCCTTGGCCTAGGGCCTCTTTAACTCAGATAATTAATTCTAACAACAAATATTTACTGTGCATGCAACATACCAGACAAGGCCCTAACTGACTGAGAGGATCTGATATGATAACGAAGGGTGAATCTGAAAAATGAATAATTTAAAAGCATAGTTAGCTACCTAAGGTTTGGGAAGGACAATGAAGAGCATTGTTCTTGGCTGTGGAGAAACTGGCCCACAATGTCTGTTGCTGGTTGTTCTACCTCTGCTCCACGGTTGGGGGCAGGGCAGCCTGGTTGGCTCTGGGCCAGTGTGTGTTATCCTCTCCACAGGCTCCCATGTTTTCTGGGTGGGCCTGTGTCTTTTGTTACACATTTGTCTCTGAATCCAGACCACTTCTGAACTCTCTTCAGAGAATGCACCCAGGAGCTGTTCAGTGGAGGCGGTGGCTGGTGGAAGTCCTCAGGCCTAATTTGTTCCGCTTCCTTTCAGTCCTTCATTTGTTTGTATTTGGAGGAGAAAAAAAAAAAACAATGAAAACCCTCTCATAATTGTCTATCCTTTATTTCCTGGAATTTGACATGAAAGTTGTCATTGTTTTAGTTAGGAGCCTCCAAAGGAATAAACCGTTTGAGCTACAAGAAGAACAATAGCAAACGATTCTCTGTGGTGTGGGTTTCAAACAGTTTGACTTTTGAGTCTGGGTGTCCGTTTGGTTAGAATTCAATGTGCACTGAATTTGAGGTGGGTAAAGGGGGATTGTATTTATTTTTAAACTCCTTTTGTCTGTAATGAAAACCAGCTGCTTCTCCAACAAGTGTGCAACTTTCCCATGGAAAGCATTGCACTCAAACTAATGTGACAGGGGTTTTATGAGTTTTGATTTGTCTTAATTTAACCTAGTTGTGCTTTGCATCTTCCAATCCTCCAGCTCTTGATCACAAATTGATCGATGACTACTCTTCTTTACTTGTGGTACTTTTAGTTGGCATTTTAGTTGGTGGGGGACAGAAATGGGGCCTCTCCTGCACCCACTCATGGGGATAGGAATGGGGGATCCCCCTTCTAAGAAGTGTGATTCCCATTCAAATTGAGTCTGAGGGCAAGGCCCAATTTTTCTGCCTGCTGCATGCAAATTCAACAGGGCACATCATTTTGACTGCTGGAATGTTCCTTCTTATGGGCCATCCCTTTAAGGCATCTTCAGTCACCTTTTCTTTGGAGGAATGGAACTGAATTAAAATAACTTCCTTGAGAGTATAGGTGGATGTGAAGGTGTCTGGGGGGAAGGGAGGCAGAAAACATAGCAGAAAGGAGAGCCAGCAAGCAGATAGTGTTGCACTGGCCACCTCTGTTGGTATGGCCACAGGAGAACGCCGATGAATGATTTACTAAGTGCTTCCTTCACCTCGCACGGATGGTGCAGGGAGATGGAATGTACCTCTTTTCTGTAACAGAATGCTTTTTCCAGTTATTAAAATGGGGCAATGAGGTGAGCTATAAATGCAAACTTCAATATAGGAAAATTCAGAACAAATAAGTAAGGAAAAGAAGATGGAGTAGAGACTGCTGGGGACAAAGAGAAATTAAAAGTAGGTGAAAAGAATCAAAGACTGTTGAGAGTGAATGGGCAAGAGTGAGCTCTGAAAATGAGCACAGATAGTCAGCAAGAGTCAGGGAGGGTGCAGGTCTGACCTTGCTCCCTGAAAACCCACTTGGAGGATAGATAGGGAGATAGAATTCCTAGGTCTGTGGAAGAAACAAGAATGAGAAAAAGCAGCCCAGGGATTTTTAGGTCATCGGACACCCCTGAAGCTGTGGCTAATGTGGATTTCAGAAAGATTTGGGCAAATTTCCGCAGAACCAATGCAGAGAACATGATACAGTGTGTCTTGACTCCTTATGGAGATCCATGTTCTATATATGATGAGAGAAATATTCACAGCTGAGTCTTTACAGCTATATCTGGTTTCCATGTAGTTCTTCTTTTTTTCTGGTTCCCATAACACTTGCCTGTGTTCCAATATATTTAGCCCTTGATTCCATTCAGCATAATGAAGTGTTTCTATTATTCGCTTAGTCCTCGTTAGTGTATTTTCTCATTCCTCACAAGACTGTGAGTTTCTTAGGGACAAAAAGAGTGCTTTGTGTTTCTTTTGTGTTACTCATAGACTCGTAGGGTGGTGTGCATATGGTAGGTGTAGAGGGACATGGGCAGATGATGACTCCATAGGAGAAAACCTCCCTCCCCTCCCTTCTCTCTCAAGGATCAGTCAGCTCTGGAACAAGTCCAGACAAATCCTTGGTAACTTGTCTGGAATGACAACTACCTGAGTGGCAATTTCCAAGCAATGCCTTAGATCTAGATAAGCGTGGTGTAGGCAACAGACTCAGGGTGTTGTTCACTCATTGTGTGGATATTTAAAGATAATTTACTATGACATAATTATAACTGATGTTTTAGGTTGACTTGTCTGTTTTATCCAGGAGAATCTACTTTGTATTGGGGCCAGATATTATTCTAAGTTAAACAAAGAAAGTCAAGTCCGATTCCACTTGAGTGTGACTGCAAGGTGGCCAGAACCTTTTAAATGGACTATTTTTTTAAGGGCAATTTTAGGTTTACAGTAAAACTGAGAAGAAGGTACAGAGATTACCCTTATACTCCTTCCTTGCCTCCATGCATAGCCTCTCTATTATCAACGTCTCCACCAAAGTGTTACATTTCTTACAACTAATGAACTTATGTTGGCATCTCGTTATTGTCCAAAGTTCATAGTGTACATTAGAGTTCATTCTTGGTGTCGTATTGACTATGGGTTTAGACAAATGTATAATGATGCATATGCACCATTATAGTATCATAAATTATAGCTTTAATGACTTAATAATTTGTGCACTATTCATCCCTTCCTCCTCCTCACCCCTGGCAACCACTGATTTTTTTCCTGTCCCCATAATTTTGTCTTTTCTAGACTGTCATAAAGTCAGAATTATGCTGTATTTAGCATTTTTCAGGTTAGCTTCATTCAAGAAGTCATATACATTTGCAGTTCCTCCATGCCTTTTCATGGCCTGATAGCTCATTTTGTTTTAGTGCAGAGTACTATTCCACTGTCTGGATGCACTACAGATTATTTATCCATCCACTTACCGAAGGAAACCTTGGTTGCTTCCAAGTTTTAACAATTATGAATAAAGCTATTATAAAATCTTTGTGAATGTTTTTGTGTGGACATGCTTTCAACACATTTCAACTCAAATGCCAACGAGTACAATTACTGTATTGTAAGGTAAAAGCAAGTGTAGCTTTTCAAAGAAACTACCAAACTGTCTTCCAAAGTGACTTCACTATTTTGCATTTCCACCAGCAGTGAATGAAAAGTTCCTATTGCTTCATATCCTCTCTAGCATTTGGTGTTCTGGATTTTTTGTCATTCTAATAGGTTTGGGTAGTATCTCATTTTTCTAATTTTTAATTCCCAAATGACACAACACTGAGTGCTTTTCTCCCAAATATTTGTTTGTCCTCTGTTTATATTCTTTGGTGATGTATTCAGATTTTTTTTTAAATCAAGTTTTTAGTTTTCTTATTGTTGAGTTTTAAGAGTTCTTTGTATATTTTGGATACTGATCCTTTATCAGGTGTATGTTTCAGAAATATGTTCTGTAGTTTGTTTATTCATTCTCTTGACAGTGTTTTTTGTAGAGCAGAAAAAATTTTATTAATTTAATTTTTAAATTTAATTTTATTGAAGTCCAAATGATCATATCTCCCTTTCATGGATCCTGCCTCTGGTGTTGTATTTAAAAAGTTGTGGGGGCACACCCAGGACAGCCCAGAGGAGCAACCCTGCCTGAAGCAGTTCTGCCCACCCAATGCCTGATGTGCAGGCCCAGTCCTCTTTTGGCCCAGGCCCAGGAAGCACCCAGGACAGTCCCAGAGAATCTCAATTCAGAGATCCAGAAGAAGCTCTTCCAAAATGAAAAATCAAACTAAAAAAGGTTTCCATCAAACCCACAACTCCCCTAACAAGTAGCCAACAGATAGGAAGTGAGACTAAGTGAGAAAACTCAAGAGATTAAAAAAAAAAAGCTCTATTATCAAAGAAATAGATATGCTGAAAAAGGAAGTAACAGAACTGAAATCTTCAGTTAATCATTTTAGAGGAATGATGGGAGAATTTAATAATAGACTAACTTCTATGGAAAAAGAACCCCAGCTCTAGAAGAAAGAACATCCAACAATGAGGATAGACTGAGTAAGCTTGAGTGCATGGATGACAGAAAAGAAAAACAACTCACACAGCATGAGCAGAATTTTCAAAATTTCTGGGATGAAATCAGAAAAAACAATATGAGATTAATAGGAATACAAGAAGAAATTGAAACATAAAGAAATAACATAAAGAAAATTCTCAATGCAATAGTTAAAGAAAAAATTTTCCCATATTAAAATAGAATTAGAAATGCTCATCCAGGAAGCTTACAGGACATCCGATAGGCCTAATCAGATGAGAAGCTCACCAAGATACATCATAGTTAAAATGTAAACAGGGAAATCAAGGAAAGAAAGAATATTAAAAGCTGCAAGGGAGAAATGCCAAATCACATTCAGAGGGAAACCAAGAAGGATCACCTATAACTTTTCAGCTCAGACCCTAGAAGCAAGAAGATCCTGGCAGGACCTCTTTTAATGTCTGAATGACTAAAACTTACAGCCAAGAATACTATACTCAGCAAAATTCAGTTTCAAATTTGATGGGGAAATAAGAACTTTTCATGAAAGAACAAACTTGCAGCATTCATGAACAGACACTATAAAGAATCCTCAAAGATAAGCTCCAGACAGAAGAACAAGGAAACAATCCTCAAAACCCACAAACAGAGAAATTCCATAAAGGTACACACTATCAAGACAACAAGGCAGCAAAGAACTTACTAATAAAACACGGATGACTATGAACCACAACCACATAACTATCCTAACACTGAATGTGAATGATCTCAATGCACCAATTAAAAGACACAGCTTAGCAGATTGGATCAAAAAACAAAATCTAATAATATGCTGCTTACAGGAGACTCACCTTATTACCTATGATATCCACAAATGGAGGGTGAAAGGATGGGAAAAAAAAACCTACTAGGCATGAGGCCCAAGAAAGCAAGCTAGTGTTGCAATATTTAGATCTGACAAAGTAGATTTCAAACATAAACTAATCAGAAGATAAAGAAGGCCACTAGGTCTTAGTAAAGGGAACAATACAACAGGAAGATATAACCATAGTAAATATATACTATCCAAACACTAACCCTCCCAACTATATGGATAAATTACTCCATGACATTAAACCACTTGCAGGCCTCAACACAATAATATTGGGGGATTTTCATACTCCTCTATCACCAATAGAAAGATCATCAAAGCAAACAACAACAACAACAACAACAAAACAAAACAAAATAAAACAAAACAAAAAAACAATAGAGATTTCCAACCTAAACAACTCCATAAATCAAATATGGATTTAAAAGATATCCATAGAATATTCCATCCCAAATTGGCTGAATATACCTTCTTCTCAGCAGCACATGGATCCTTTTCCAAAACAGAATCATATCCTCGTTCACAAAGGAAATCTCAGCAAATATAAAAAAATAGATATTATTCTATGTATCCTATCAGACTATGATGCCATGGCCTTAGCAATTAACAGCAAAAAGTATAACAGAAAACACACATACAATGGAAATTTAATAATACCCTATAAAATGAAGAATGGATCCAAGCAGACATGAGAATAGAAATTCAGAAATTTTTGGAAGTGAATGAAAATGAAGATACAACATATCAAAACCTCTGGGACAACATGAAAGCATTCTTGAGGGGAAAACTTATAGCACTGAGTGCCTACATTAAAAATCAGGAGAGATCCCTAATAAATAAGCTTATGATCCACCTCAAATACCTACAAAAGGAAGAATATTCTGAGTCCAAAGCCAGCAGAAGACAGGAAATAATCAAGATCAGAAATGAAATCAATGAAATTGAGAACAACAATGACAACAAAAAATAATAAAAAGAATCAATGAAACAAAGAGGTGGTTCTTTAAAAACAATTAATAAAATTGACAGACTCCCTAGCCAATCTCACTAAAAGAAGGAGATAAATGATACAAATCAACAAAATCACCAATGAAAAGGGAATGATCACCACTGACTCCAGGGAAATCCAATGAATTATAAGAACATATTTTGAAAAACTATATTTCTCTAAAATTAGATAATCTGAAAGACATGGATAAATTTCTAGACACATACAATAGCCCCAAATTGACATAAGATGATATTAAAAGCCTAAATAGCCCAAAACAGGCCGTGAGATCCATATAGCAATTAAATCTTCCAAAGAAGAAAATCCCAGGACCTGATGGAATCCCTGCTATGTTTTACCACACCTATGTTGAGGAGATAACACCTCTCCTTATTAAGCTATTCCAAGAAATTAAAAAGGAGGGAACTTTCCCAAACACTTATTATGAGGCAACCATAACTCTGATACCAAAATCCAACAAAGACATCAAAAAAAGAAAATTACAGACCAATGTCCCTGATGAACATTGATGCAAAAATCCTTAATCAGGTTCTAGCAAACTGCATTCAAAAGCACATCAAGAAGGCAACTCATCATGATCAAGTGGGCTTCATTCCAGATATGCAAGGCTGGTTCAAGATACACAAATCAATAAATGTGATTCATCACTTAAACAGAATTAAGAACAAAAGCCATATGATAATCTCAATGGATGCAGAAAAGGCCTTTGATACAATCCAGCAAAAATTTATGCTCAAAACTCTAGAGAAGATACAGATCAAAGGAACTATGCAAAGACCGTATATGACAAACCCTCAGGTAGTATAATACTAAATGGAGAAAAGCTGAGAGCTGTTCCACTCAACTTGGGAACAAGAGAAGGCTGTCTGCTCTCACCACTTTTATTCAATTTAAGTCTGGACATCTCAGCCAGAGCATTCAGACAAGATAAGAAAATCATTCAACAAAATAAGAAATTTTGTTGATAATATGATCCTATATCTGGAAGATCCAAAAAACTCCACCAGAAAAGTGCTTGAGCTTATAAACAGATTAAGCAAAGTGGTAGGCTACAAGATCAATACCCGTAAATTAGTAGGTTTTCTGTACACTGATAATAATAGTGCAGAAGAAAAAAATCAGGAAATTTGTCCTATTCACAATATCCTCAAAAAGAATAAAATACTTGGGAATTAATCTAACAAGGGAAGTAAAAGACCTCTACTACAAAAATCTTCGAATATTGAAGAAAGAAACTGAAGAGGACCTGGGAAGATGGAAAGATGTTCCATGCTCTAGGTTAGGCAGAATTAATATAATTAAAATGGTCATTCTGTCAAAAGCACTATATAGATTCAACACAATCTCCATCAAGATTCCAATGTCATTCTTTCCAGATATAGAAAAACCAATTCTCCAATTCATTTGGAAAAACAAGAAACCCAAAATAGTCCAAACATTACTAAGCAAGAAAGACAAAATAGGTGGAATTGCAATACAGATCTATAACTATACTATAGAACTGTAGTAAGAAAAACAGCATGGTACTGTTATCAAAATAGGAATGAAGACCAATGGAACAGAATAGAAGACTCTGAGACAAACCCACAAATCTTTCAACATATGATCTTTGACAAAGGGGATTGAAATATAACGTGGAGGAATGATAGCCTATTCAATAAATGGTGCTGGACAAACTGGAAAGGCATTTGCAGGAAGTTGAAATTAGATCCTTATCTCTCACTTTTCACAAAAATCAAATCAGGATGGATCAAGGAACTAGGAATTAAACCAGCTACCATACAACTGCTAGAAGAAAAACTAGGACCAACACTCCAGCATTTGGGAAAAGGCAAAGACTTTCTCAACACAACTCCAAAAGTGAAAGAATTAAAGTAAAAATCAACGAGTGGGATGCCATTAAACTAAAAAGTTTGCTCAGCCAAGGAATTGGTCAAAATTGTCAAGAGTCATCCTGTAGAATGAGAGATCATCATGACCTGTGATTCCTCTGAAAGGGGACTAATATCCAAAATTTAAAAAGAACTAAAAAAACTGGATATCAAAAGCACAAGCAATCCAAACAATAAATGGGCCAGAGAGCTAAATAGAAACTTCTCAATAGAGGAAATTGACCAAGCCAATGAATACATGAGAAAGTGTTCTAAATAACTAGTAATCAGAGAAATGCAAATCAAAACTACATTAAGATTTCACCTCACTTCAGTCAGATTGACAAAGATGAAAAGTATAAACAATATCAGATGCTGGAGGGGTTGCAGGAAGATAGGAACACTAGCACATTATTGGTGGAACTGCAGACTGGTACAGCCGCTCTGGAAAGCAGTGTGACTCCTCCACCATATGATCCAGCTATCCCTCTTCTGGGTCTTCCTAGAGGAGTTAGAATCAGCACATTACAGGGACACAGCAAAGTCTATGTTCATAGCAGCTCAATTTACAATAGCTAAATTATGGAACCAACCCAGATGCCTCTCACTGGGTGAATGGATCCAAAAACTCTGACACACACACACACACACACACACACACAATGGAATTCTACTCAGCAATTAGTAACAATGATATTGCGGCCTTTGAAGGTAAATCAATGGCAATGGAAGAAATCAGGCTGAGAGAAGTTAGCCAAACCCAGAGTCTAAAATGTTTTCCCTCATTTGTGGAGGCTAGAGAAAAACCCAGGCTTGGGTGAAAGATTATGAAATTCATGGGAATCATAGATATGTGTGGGGGGTTGGGAGGAAGGAGGAAATAGGTGGAAGGAAAGGAACTGGGAGATAATCAACAATGTAGCACACTCTTTACCTCCCTGAGAATCCAAATAATACTTATGCAATCATTTAATTCTGGAAAATTCACAGTCTGAACATTTATATCACTTGTAGGGGCAAAATATAGAATAATCAAGAGCCTGGGGTATGGGTAATATGGGGGTAATTCTGATTTAAGAGCAAATGCATATCATATTGTTACCTTATATGCATTTATGATTGTACAATAACAACTCCTTAATAAAGAAATAGTTGTCACTATACCCGAGGTCATCTAGGTTTTCTGCTATGCTATCTTCTAGGAGTTTTAGAGTTTTGCATTTGATTGGTATACTTTAAAAAACTTCCTATGATTCCTGAAACTCTCTACTCTCTTTCCTGAAGGATTCTTTCTTATCTCCTCTTTAATATATCATATCACCCATGGGAAAAACATAACTCACATCAAAATTTCCAACACATGTAAATTCTTATATACAATTTATATAAAGGAAGTGATTTAACTCTAATTTAAGTTTTCTGAAAGGTCCTGGGACATCCAGGCCAACAGGCCAGTCTGATTATTTGATTCAGGGTTGAGTATTTTCTCTTGAATGTTCTTAGCTTTTCTATATCCTGTGCCTGCTACCCATGTCCCTCCCTACTCCTGACCCTGCTCTTGGCTTCCTTGGCTTCTCTCCACTCTAAGTTGAGGGTAAACTGAGATAGAACTGTCTTTTGTTCAAAAGCTTCTTGCCCATTACTACTAAAATGTTGACAAGGTTCTGGAAATGACTACAGTTGAACTGACTGGTATATTATGTTCCAATGAAAAGTGATGAAGAAGCTGAGGGCAAAACTCCATGAAAATCTTCAACTTACACTAAGGTTGTGCCTCAGTAATTTCAATATTATTTTGATCCTTTTGCAGCTAGGGATTGATTGCCAATTTTTTTCAAAATTTTATGCTAACTTCTTAATAGGAGAAAATTTGGCTTTTATATGCTGTGCTTTAAACATTTTCTTTTTAGGATTCCTAAGGTTTAACTTTGGCTCTTGTGGATAAGTTTCCTGTTTGTGCACCAGGACTCTATGGAATCAGAAACTTCTTATTGCAATCATGGAAAACTCCTGAAGAACAGGATATTCATCCTTCTGATGAAAGACTGGAGATCTGATCATACTTGCAGTCTTCCTCAACTTAAAGGTGGTTATGGTTATGGCTGAAGCTGCAGCATACTTAGCCTAGAGAATGGGTTGAAGAGGAATTGTGGTGTCAGCCAGGATGGGCCAGGGGTGATGGCAGTGAGTGCTTTGGTGTCTTAAAAACACTTTCATCAGGAGGGCATTAGGTTGAGATGGCCCTAGTGCCTGGGGTACCTATGTAAACAACCTGAAGCCCAAAGCAAACAGCAAAATGAAGCTTGAAGTTTACCAGTCAGAAGCTTCCAAGAGACCTCACTGAGGGACATTTCATCAAATAAGGAAAATACCTAACTGAAGTCAGTCAAGTCGTTTCTTGACTACCTCCACATTCAATCTGTAGAAGCTACCACTCATGCTGCTAAAGCAGAGTGCTCAGAACGTCTTCTGGTTCCAAGTGCTGCCTAATGCATAAATGAGTCTTTGCTCAGGCAAACTCTGACAAATTTAATTTATCTCAAGTTTTTCTTTTTTCTTATTTTAAAGAGAGAGGGACAGTGAGAGAAAGAGAGAGAGAGAGAATCAATTTTTTAAATTTAGTTTTGCATGTGGCCTTTATTGCTTGGATGCATCATTGTGTACGTGGTGCTGGGGTTTGAACCCACAGACTCACGCATGCCAGGCAAGTGCTGTATACTGAGCCGCCACTCCAGTCCCCTCAAGGTTTTCTTTTTTTTAATTTTTTCTTCTTTTTTTCAGGGCTGAGGACCAAACTCGGGGCCTTGAGCGTGCTAGGTAATCACTCTGCCACTGAGCTAAATCCCCAACCCCAAGTTTTTCTTTTAATAGGAGCAAAACTGCTCCTTTTAGCAAGCTGTGTAGGAAAAGGACTATTAATATAATTGTTAGTGTTACTAAAACAGTAAAGTGTATGTGATTGATTTGTAAGCAGATAGAAAAAAATATACAAGGATTGCTGTGGTTTGGAAAAGTGTCCCTCAGAGGCCCAGGGTTGAAGGCTTGATCCCAGCCTGTGGTGCTATTGAGAGGTGGTGGAACCTTTTGGAGTTAAAAGTTTTTGCACAGCTAAAGATCTAGTCAAGAGCATCAAGAGAGAACCTACAGAATGGGAGAAAATTTTTGCTTGCTACACCTCGGACAGAGGACTAATATCCAGAATATACAGGGAACTAAAGAAACTAAAGTCCAAACTCGCAAATAATCCAATCGATAAATGGGCTAAAGAACTCAAAAGGAACTTCTCTCCAGTGGAAGTCCAGAAAGCCCATAAATATATGAGAAAATGCTCTACATCATTAGCTATAAGGGAAATGCAAATCAAAGCTTCAATGAGATACCACCTCACTCCTGTTAGAGTGGCAAAAATGAAAAATACAAACAACGACAGATGCTGGAGGGGCTGTGGGAACAGAGGAACACTACTACACTGCTGGTGGGACTGCAAACTGGTTCAGCCACTATGGAAAGCTGTATGGAGAATCCTCAAAAAATTAAGGATGGAACCACCTTATGACCCAGCTATCCCACTCCTGGGAATTTTCCCAAAAGAGTTAGAATCAGCATATTATAGCGATGTGGCTTCATCAATGTTTTTAGCAGCTCAATTTA